>VUQP01022683.1:0-30114 GCA_015108555.1 Coptodon rendalli
TAAAATGTATAGAAGTCCATTACTGTATATAGTAACTGTTAAATCTAATATACCCTTGTAAGCTATAGTACTTTTTCCTTTGGGAAGGTACCATCTGTGCAGTCTGCAATTCTGTTGAAGAAAGATGTTGAATCTATTTAATTATTCTTGAAAAATAATTTATTTCTGTGCATTTTTTTTCACACTGCATCAAATTAAAGTTGATTACGTCGATTAAGCATCACGAGGTGGAGGGTGGGTAGTTCCCTATTTTTTATTTTTTTTTTGCTGGGAGTTTTAGAACCCTATTAGTTAGGTTGCTTACTCTTTAAAATACCAGAATAGGAAGGATGGAGTAGGTTTAAGTTTAGTACATTGATCAGTATTGCTGAACTATGAAATATTTTGGGTGCAGTGTATTTTTTGCACACAGGTATAACAGAATACCTTTAGTGTTTTTGTTTTGTTTTGTTTTTTAACTTGAGTATGAACTTATACAAAAAGCAGCAAGATATTTAAAAAACAGTTTTATTGATTAAAAAACACACAATATCGGATTCATATCGGTATCGGCAGATATCCAAATTTATGATATCAGTATCGGACATAAAAAAGTGGTATCGTGCCATCTCTAATTTAAACTGGACCATTGTTCAAGGTCATGCAGCTTGAACAATTTCTTTATGCTTTCTTTGTTTGTTTAGATCTCTCATTAGAAATCAGTAGAAATCCCATCATGTTTCCTTGTACTTGTGCTTCTGGGATGTGCGCTGGACATCCTCCACTCTGTCAAAATGGCAATCCTTCAACTTGATTTGCATTTTGGAGAAGCAGATGAATTTGCTGGGAGGCAAATCTGGCCAGTGATCCATATGTTTAGGCCGGATTGTGCACATAATGCCAGAAAACTCATGAGTTTTTAATGCTCTCTGAGCCAGCACACTGCCATACTCTGCAGTTCCAAACATTTCCTCTGAATGTTTCTCAGACGCTTCAGGATTTCACAGAAGTCATTCAAATGAACAATTTCACTCTGGTGGATGAATTCATGATTTGCAATGTGCATATGGATGCTCATGAGTTTTGAACTTTATGCTTGCTCTCTGCAAGTTTGAGATGAAGCAGAGAACTCCCAGACTTCCTGTAGTGCAAGTGGTCAGAATGGATTTCCAGGGATTAAACTAGAAACAGTGGCTGGGGTGAATAACACCACGAGAAGACCCATAATATGACAGCACAAGACTGCTATTGCTAATAAACTTTTTTTTGTGTGTGTCTGTGTGGATGTGGGTTTTCTTTGTTTGTTTTGTTTTCGTTCCGTCTCAAAATCTTTTTTTTTTCTTTTTCTTTTTTTGTGGTATTTTTGCACAAGGCAGAAAACATCTGCAATTTTCAGGGGATTTAAAATATTTTTTACAGGATGGGAAAAGCAGCAAACAAGTGCATTGTTGTAAAAATTACTGCTCATGTGTTTTATCATGTTCGGTCCAAAAATGTCTATTTTTTTGTTTCTCTGACCTCTGACTGCAAATTTCAGCGCAACATTCATTTCCTGCATACAGTGGAATGTGAAAACTGAGCATAAAGAAAGAAATAGTAGCGCATCTTAATTAATTTTTAAATTACACAATTATAATTATCACAATAAAGTGTCTGATTGCTGCCTTGTTCCATGATTGTGACAGCAGATCCAGTCTTTGTATGTGTACACATATTTTCTTACAAGCTCCGTTGCACGCCCATGTTCACGCGTCAGTTCTGACTCTGAGATGTGAAGCGAAAAGGCTATGACTCACCAAAGCTAGTGAACATTAAACCTCATTTACTTCTTTAATGAGATATCTGTATGAGGTGACTAGTTCTGCAAACTAATCCCGGTATTGCACACAAGAAATGTAATTGGCTAATTGTCAAAATGCCATGCAGTCTATTGCAGGCCCATATATCCCATTATTGAGATTGCTGATGAGTGAATGGTAGCAGCATGTGGTGCTGTCTGGGAACAAGCAAGCTCTATCTTCCTTCCAGGCCTGCAATAAGAGCTGTCTGTGAGGTCTGATAAGAGACCCCAAATTAATGACATTTTAATTACTGAGCCATTTGGATTCTCTGCCTTTGTTTTATAACAAGGGCAGTAGAATAATCTTTAGGATGCTTACTGCGGCTCACCCTATCTTTGCAGCCACTCTGTTATATAAAAGAAAACAATGTAGGGTGCCCAGTTAACATAACATGTTAATATCAATCAAAAGGAAAGCATTTGTTTAAAAAATGGCAAACAAGTATGGCAACGAGATACATGTCACCCAGTCAATGTGCCAACCAGTTTCCAGACCCTCTAAACTAGAGGTGTCAAAGTCATTTTACATGTTGGGCTGCAAACAGCCGACTTTTTATCTGAAGTGGACATTTAATCCCTGAGATATCTTAATAGAAGAAAAAGAGGTGCAATTTCAACAGTGCATTTCAGTTTTGTCTACATGAGAAATGCTGCTGTAGTTAATGAAAGAAATCTGTCAGGACAACTCTTTGGGGTTAAATTGTAAGAAATTAATGCGTAAATTCATGGAAAAGTTCTGGTATTAGCTTATTGCTATTCATATCATTAATTATGAAGCTGAAAGTTTTTGTTAATTTGCAGAAAATTGCCTTTTTTATTCATTTATTTCACTTTGGACTCTTTATACAGTTAAAAGTCCAAACACATTTTGGACTGAATTGGAGTCTTTGCCGGGTTGATTCTGGCCACCGGGCCTTATGTTTGACACCGCTGTTATAAATGACATTTTCTACTTTTTCTGATCTGTTAAGAATTTCAAAATAATTTCCCCGGATTTCACATCTCATGCAACTTCACACCATCACACTGTTTGTCTTCTCTGGAAAACGTTCATGTGACAGGTTCACAGTTCAGACTTAGACTTGTAATTAGTTTTATTTAACACTCACTCGTCACATACTGGGAACAGCAGTACGTTAAATGACATATCTGTTGACATGTATTATCTGTCCTGAATAAATTTGCATGTAATGATTTGCATGTAAATGTGTTACAGATATGTGATGATGATTTTTTCCCCCTCAGTAGGTATCTTTATTATGCACCTTTTAAATCCAACCTCTCTTTTTCCATTTACAATAACTGTGCCAGCACAAAATGGACTCGTTGGCTGGTGTATCAGCGCTAAAGTGGGTTCTTGTTGTTTTTCATTTTCCCATTATGGTTTTTAGAGCTAACCTTCAAAGAGTGGAGATTCTTTTGTTACTTTGAAAAAAACAAGATTGTGTAACTTGCAATATTCCAGTGAACTCTGATACACATTATGAACAAGATAAAATTTCTATTTTTTTCCTATTTTTCTGTGGGCTCTGCTGCTGCTGGGTATATAACTAATGAATTTAACACTTAGCAAGTTAACAATATAAGACTGCATACTGTATGTCTAATGGATTTTATAATGAATGTGTTTAGCACTAATGCATCACTTAAAACATGAAAACACTCTCCAATTACAGTGTTGATAAGGCTGAACATGACAAATTGCTCTCTGACTTTTCACATATCTACTGTCATGCTTGCAGATTTTGTGAGGCTGTAGAAGGAGTAAAAACAATGTCAGCTTGACAGAATGCTCACACAAACAATGGTGACACGTTGATGTTGTACAAGTATAATATTCCTCATAATCACCATCTTTTCAACTCTCATTAAACACAAAGCACAATTGAAGCTGATGGGAATTTCATTTGTTTTGCGGGCATGTGGTTATATGCCAGATAGTTTGACAAACTGATGTTTTCTCTAATATTTAGACCACATGGTGGAGCCAGGTAAAAACTCAGAGGACCACCATTAATAACTGAATTAATTTGAACAGAGACTGTATGAATTAAACTGATTAAGCAGAAATAGCAGCCTAATGCTGGGAAAACAAGGGAACTGAGCTCACCATTGTCAGGAGGCTGCGTCCTTTGGGAACCATTGTGATTATGAAGCTGTATATAAAACACATGGATACATTTGAAGGCAAACAATAAAACACACACTGGCTGTCTGATGATTGCAGTGATTTTTTGTTTTTCAGGAACTGATTTCATGTAGGATTAATCTCTGGCTCTTATACATTGTGTCTTTTGTCCCGTCTTCCTCCCCTCACCCCCAACTGGTAGTGGCAGATGGCTGCCCCTCCCTGAGCTTGATTCTACTGAAGGTTTCCTCTGCCAAGGGAGTTTTTTCTCCCCACTGTCACCAAGTGGTAGCCATCTGATTGTTGGGGTTTTCTCTCTATTATTGTAGACTCTTTAATTTACAATATAAAGTACCTCAAGGGGATTGCTGTTGTGATTTGGTGTGATCTAAATAAATAGTCCCACTTAGACTGACTGCAGTCTCCTTGAGGCATTTTCTACTGCAAAGATTTGCAAATAATTTCTAAATGCAGACAGATTGCCAACACTTTGCAATCAGTCTAAGTCAGTTTGCGCTGATGAGTCTGCAACACATCTCTTTGCAATAAGAACCTCGACTCAACTGGTTGCCGACTGGTTATATGTGATTTTGCAGTTAAATTGCTCTTCTGCAGCAACTAGAAATTTGTGGAGGAATTTCTTATTTTTTAGAGCAGATCTAAGAAGTTCTGGGTAGGCTCTGAATGTAGATTTATTGTCATTCAGCAAATGGATCAGTTAGTGCACGTCATACTGAAATTTCAACACAATGAAATAAGTAAATATAAATATAAAAGCATAAAGTATTAAAAAGAACCTAAGCTATATACATACATATATTAGTAAAAGAAAAACTCGACAGGTTTTAAATAAATATATTGCACAACAATAGAGCAGACCTGGTCTCTGTCTTCAAAGCAACCATTTCAAAGGCTGCAACTTCACTGGTTGTGCCCCGGTGTCCAATCACTGTTTTCACTAATGTGACTGTAGTGTAAGGAACAAATAAACCCTGGATGTCATTAGCCCGAGTGAGCACACTGAAAAAAAAAAAATGCAGTTCTAAATTTAAATGCAGTAAATCCTTTATCAAAAAAGTAAATTAGAAGAAAAATCTTTTTGTAAGCAACTTGTGATGGTCAAACTTTAAATATTTATAAGCCACCTTGAAGAAAAAGCAGCACCTCTAGTAATCTCATCAAGGTCTGAAGCATCTTCTCAAAAGTGTTGCAGTGCATATCTGGTGATTTTCCTGTATGTCACCAGAGAGGGCAACGCTGCCATCATAGCAGCCGTTTCATTAGGGCGAGAAAAAGTGGACGAAAGGATAATGCATTTGCATAAAAATAACAATAGTGAAATACGAATAGGATGGTTCATGACCACGGTGAAAGTGGCATCCCTCCGAGACAAAACCAGGGCCGTGTCTTTAATTTGAAGGAGAAAGGACGATAAAACCTTTCACCGATAAGACGCACAAGCGCTCATCTCCTCCTCACCCAGTGTTCTCATATTGTCTCTGATTTTTGCTGTTGTTTTTCTCTCCACTCACAATTCCATTACTTATTTATCTCTTGTTTTTGGCATAGTCTGTTCTGGGATTGCTGCGCTGTGTATGGAATGACTATGAGCCCCTATGTATCTTTCTGATGGTGAGATTTTACTAAAATGCTAAAGGCTAGCTTCTATGCAGGAATTGTGACTGACAGGAATTGGTTGTCAGTGGAAGATAAATATATCAGTCTGCATGTGGCTGAGTAGTACACAGTGTAATAATTCCCTTGTATGCAAAAAGGTTACAACAGAAGCCAGATGCAAATGATAAGTGAGACATTTCTTCTTACTATGCCAAGGTGCACCTAGATTATGCTGGGGGCAAACACAATATTAAAGTGTGTTAAAGAATGAGAGAGAGCACAGTGTGTCTATGCATTCATTACCCCCCTCTGTATGTCAGAATCTATGCATGCATGTGTACACTCAAAGAGCACAATGAACAGTCTGTTGATAGTCTCACAAGAACAGAGAGCACCTTTGAATTGTAACATCAATGTTGCTAAGTCACCAGTGCCACAGAAGACATTTCATGAATCAGGCAAAAGGATAAAAAAAAGGACAGGGATAACGAGCTGGCCATGGTCTGCAGCGGTATCACATTGGGCCACATGGTCCCATAAAGCTATAATAAGGAAAAATGGTCAAGGCGTGAAGAGGAGCCAAGTGGCGGGGTGAAGGCCACTAATTTCTCTCGTCTGGAACCAGAGATAAGGGAAAGATTAAGATTAACAATGTCCATCCTGTTGAAGGCTAATTACGAGGCACTGTGCACAGTTGTGTAAGAAGCATTTAACTAGGAAAGACCGGAGTATGTCCACTTGTTGTTTGTGTGCAGAGGTGGGAAGTAACAAAGTACAAATACTTTGTGACTGTACTTAAGTAGAATTTTCAGGTATCTCTACTTTCCTTGAATATTTTTTTTTTCGACAGTGTTTTACTTTTGCTCCCGACATTTTTAAACTTTCTGCTCCTTACGTTTTTAAAACAGGCTCGTTACTCTGGGTTCAACAGTATCATTTACCGAGGGCCGAGGAGTGCAGGTGTCTGTAACTTGTGATGAAGCTAGCTCTGCAGAAGAGGATGAAGGGAGAGACATTTTTTAAGTAGCAGCTAATTTCAAATTCAACATTTCTATCATCTCAACAAACATCAGCAAACACACAAACTGTTTGTGTGCAGGTTGTCGCACAGTGTGTCGCTCGCTAAAGGTCCAGCTGCTGTTTTTACAGCTAACTTCACTCAGAGATGGAGAAAGATAAGAAAGACAGAAGAGGAAGAAGAGAGGATAGATTTAAAGGCAAAGACAGCTCAGTGGCAAGTGATAAACTTAAATTTATATTTAAAGCTTGCATGTGATGTCATCATTTTAATCACATATTGGATTTGTAGATGTGTTTTGATAAATTCCTGAAGTCCTGCAAAACAAACAAAGCTATACTAACTTTGGGTTACGCAAATGTTGCATGAAAATACTGGGTAGTTTTGCGTCGGATAAACAGGTTAGTTTCCATTATGTGGTGAATTCACAGTAAAGTAGTGAAGCGTATTCGACTGGTGCACTATGGCTGTGGTGCTCATGGTCAGATTTAGGTTACATCTAGTGTAGCAGAGATGAATTTGCATTGAAGCGGATGATGCTTAGATTAAGTAGCTTTATACTGTCTAATGTAAATATAGTATAAACATTATAGTCTGTGAAACTGTTAACATCTTGTTGAATATAAAACCACAAAGAGCAGCAGGTCAGGCAATCACAGCCTTTACACTAAGAAAACCTACATTTTACTGTTTAGTAGTTTAGTTCTATGATTTCACTGATTCTGAAAAGTAAGTAGATTAATCAGAATTAGAATTTACATTGTAACATTTTTATTATATGTGTAATATTGTTTATTATTATATTAATATAACACAACATTCAGTTACCTTTGAAAAAAATTATTTAGTAGAATTGTCCTTTAAGGAGATTTTTAATGTCTTATTTTCACTGCATTTCAGAGCCTGTACAATTTCACTTTTACTTGAATATAAAAGTTGCTTAAGTAATTTTACTGAAGTATTTTTACCCCAGGTATCTGTACTTCTGCTTAAGTAAAAGAAGTCTGTACTTTTGCCTCCTCTGTTTGTGTGTGTAAGTGTGCACACAGCGCATCCTCTTCTGCTTTTGTTTGCGTCCTCTGTTGAGTTTTAACAAAGCTTCATACGTTTTGCATTTCAGCTCTTTCCTCCCCATCATGGCATCACACCATTATCCTCTATTAAAGGCAATACACTGCATTCTAGCTCATCATCAATGTAATTTCTTACTCATTCGTATACTGTACATTAAAATGTAGAATGTTAATGACCTTGTTGTTGGTGTCTTAATAATTCTGAAAAGAAAAAAAATCAGGTAGCTGAAAAACGCTTCCTGAGAAACAGCTTTCATTTTCTTTTTATCTTAACAACCTTTAACCATGGAATTGTTTTAAAGGTTAAAACAGGTAAATTATAATTCAGAATTGTGCATCAGGAAACACAGTGTTTAAAATTTTATTTTTTGTTTGTGTAGCTGTTTAGCTGCTGACATAGCTGTGTCTTTCCGCTGTTCTCTGATGAACAATTAAGTTATCAAACTGCTGAAGACAGGAGTTTTGTTTTGTTTTGTTTTTTTTACTGAAAACATCTGTATGATGGTATTATAGAATCAAAACAATTAGCTGAAGATGCTAAAGTAAACCTCAGAGGAACTGTGTTGATTATTGTGTTGGTTAATGAGATTCAGGTTCATTGCAAAAATCTTTGAAAAATCAACAATTTTTACTTTAATAATTAGTCACAAAAATATGCAAACATTAGATTGTTTTAAAGAATAGGTTCTCCCCAGTAAGTTCTTCACTGATAGCAGTGGAGACGTTGAACTTTTCAGGATCAGTAGGAGAACAAGCGATCAAATGGCCCTCATTTACATAAAAGTAGTTTGAGACTAAGATTAAGTACACATAAATTTCTACCACCATTAAATCTGCATAATTAATCTACAGCCGTTGATTACAAACTTCATCATCACCTGTGAGTGAGGTTTGCTAACGGTTTCAACCTAGAGTGTCAGTCGCAATCACAAAGGAGGACAGCATGAACCTCCAAGAAGCCGGGGTTGCTGCTGACATCTGGTTTGTAATTTTTGATCACTGAAGCAATTTTACTTGTTGTCTGTCCCAGAACAGAAAAACAGGTGGAGAGACCTGACACTTACCTTTTAGAGTTGTTCTTTGCCGTCGGGCACTAAAGTGCAGCCCCAGACTACCTCCTCAGCCTGAGGGAGTGGGAGCACAGTCGGCTATGGTGGGAGTATTTTCTGAACTGTTTATACATGCACAAAGGCTCATCCGAATATGTGCGACCTATGTGCTGAAGCTGTGTACATGCCTGCGTATTCTTTTGTGTTAATGTGTTTGAAAAAGCACAGGCTGTGCAGCACGGTTGTCTGGTTGTGTTTTAATAAAGTTGCCTTAAGCAACAATACAGTATGGCTCTGCTCAACTGTATGTGTAACTGTGAATATCTTAGTGTTCTTTTTATATCCAGCCTTTCCTTCCGCTCTCATGCATAATGCATATCTGTCACCTGTGCTCTGTCTGAGTGACTAACTCTTTGTATCAAAGAATTTTCTGACCTACAGAAGACTTCTCTTCAAAACTGGTGGTGTAGGCACGCAAGTACACACACACACACACAAAAACAAATGAATGCCTGCAAAGTAATAGTTTGATAGCTTCAGCCCAAATGATCCTGTTTTTTTCTAACAATTTCTATTTTCATTTCAGCTTCCGTTCATTTTCACAATGTTTCCAGGCTGGCTGTGCTCGCTGCCGTTGTTATTTCTTACAGGCTGCACATTTTTAGCTCAGTTTATATGTTTCTAGTTACTATACAGTAGACCCCACGCTGTGAGCGTTCGAAAGTGTGTACCGGCTGCAATATTGCTCCACCAGAGTGCACAGTGCATGCACATTTTGGGTAATTTCTGGAGTTAGAACAAAGATAAAGTAGCTTTAGGCAAAATGAATATATTATCAGTTTTTCTCTTCTAAACTTCTTTCATTTCATTTCATTTTTCTCATTTCTTATAAACAACACAGAAATACCGTCAAACATGGATGCTGTAAAAACAAATGTTCAGGGCCATAAAATTACTTCTTGTAGGGTATGAAGTAAGAAAATGATGTGAGAAGAGGAAATATTAGCTCTAAGTAGCCTCTGTTTTAAATCTCAGGAATTATGCAAGCAAGTCTTCGTTTTTGAGCTAAAACACATGATACAGTTTTGCTCTTGAGACCATCTGTTCGCACACGCTATAGAACATCATCTCTTTCGCAAAGACTCATTCGCACCAGAAGATATTGTTTCATGATTGCAAACATTTTGTCATCATGGCATAAAGACATACTGTAGCTTCTACTCACTCACACACATATTGAGCTGTACATATGCTGGCTTCATTTTGGATGTGTCAGCTCCGCCTGAACTTCTTGTTCTCTTTCTACAAGCTTTAAGCGAATACTTGTTCCGTTTTAATTTTTTAATTCTACTATTGGAGCATTGCAAAACTCAGAGTCCAAAATTAACGTTCTCCCACAAATTTCTTCTGATTGGCTCCCCCGTGCATACAATAGGGTCTAAGGTGGTGCTGCTGTGTTTACGGCTGGAGCTGTGATGAATATGATGAGGAAATCGGCTTTTCTGGACATTGTATAAAGCAGGGATGTCGAACTCATTTAATATCAAGGGCCATATACAGCCATCTTTGATTTTAAGTGGCTCGGACGAGTGAAACTCCCCTTTCTGTCAGTTTAAAGATATTCGACCACACAATTAATCACTGCGATATTTTAATATAAGATGAAGAAGTGCAATTTCAACAACACATCCCAGTTTTTTTTTTTACATAAAATTGTTCAAAAAAAGTTCAGCTAGCTCTCTGCCCAGACTGTATTTATAAAGCATTTTTGTTGCTCTATGAAAAAGTTCTGCTTTTAACCTAAATTTCTGTAGTAAAGTAAAAACCAGGAACTTTTCTCTTAATACATTTTTTATCCATTACTTCGTGACTTTGGTGTAGTATGAATGGCTGTGGGAGTTTACAAGCAGAAAAAAGCTGTAATACTTATAGAAAAGCTTTTAAATCCAAAAATATATGCCCTCCTTATATTTTCCAAAGCAGTTCACCGGGCCACATTAGAGTGTTTGCTGGTGCAATTCTGGCCCACGGGCCTTGTGTTTGACACCCTTGATATAAAAGCAAGATTAGAAAAAGAAGTGAAAAAGTCTGTTCTGGACTTTTGGCTTAGGGACATATAGTGACATTAATATGAGAACATAGAATTACTGTGAGGCATAGCAACAACCTTCATGCTCCTGCTTTTTAAGTCTATACAGAAATAATAAATAGCTGCCCATGCTAGCCTTCACCAGCTTCTACTGCACGGCTCTATAGCATAATTATCATTATTACTATGCTCCCTAGCTTACATGGGCAGCTCTGCTACTGCATGGTACGCATACTGTTTTTAAATGGTTGGTGCCCTGCTAGCCGTAGAGCGGGCTGCACAGACTGAGGTCCTTTTCAGTTCTTGTGTTGGATCCAAACGTACGTGTTGCATCCAAGTCAAACAGCGTTGCTTTATTGCACACACAGATAATTGGTAAATTCTCACAGCCTCCAGCCATGAATTCTGTAAACGAGACTCTGAAGACACTGCATTATCAGGGCCCTCTTTATCTAGCAGTGTAAAAACATCAGCCCAGTTAGCACACATTGAACCATCCTATTTTATTCATGCTGTAATTCTTCTCCGATACCCTTGGAAAAACTCTCAAAAAGACAAATTACTTTTTTTTTTGTCAAAACTTCCTTAAACTGTGATGAAATGTCTTTGAATTATAGTCAAATAGATGATCCAGCCTCTTACTCAGTATGTGTTTGAGTCAGAAGGACAAAATGTGTGGAGGTAAAAGTTATTCTTTATCATTCATTTGGAGATAGCAAATGTAAACCAGACAGCAAAGCAATATGACTGTCAAAAACGGAGTCGACGCGTGCACGCGGTGCTGGTGAAACACCTGCAGGAGGGAAAAAGAGCTGGGGAAATCAAACACTCCATCTTAACTCTGACTCCATCTGGTCTTCCAGTCATACTGAACAGTCGCTGCTGCTGGTATCATCGCACACAGAAACACACCCGCTCACTTATCTCACTCACTTTCCAGCTCACTGTCTCCCCGTGCACCACGCTAAACCCTTCATCATCTAGTGCACTGGTGTGTGGCAGTGATTGAATAATGACTCATATGTAAATACTTGAATATTTAGGCTGAAGTTTTTCTTCTCTGTAGTAGGTACTGCACAAGTTAGCACACTGCGTTCTCAGAGCTACAGTTCTGAGGCTGATGGAATACAATGCGACCCATTTTTGTGTCTGTTCTTGAAGAGAGGCCAATGGTCTCAGCTCTGCAGATGGCACATTTATATTCATTTCACAAATGCTACATAACTCTAAATTATTTGGTCTGTTACAGGAAATTTGCATTTGCGTTTATTTTGAATCCTAAATTAAATTAAACCCTCCATAATTTGTTAGTTGCACAAAATATGCCATACTAGCAGAAAATTGCATCGTGGCAGTAAGTGAATGACAAAAAACGTAAAGTATTTTCTGGGTCCCCATCTTTTTTTTAACTTTGAAGTAAGAATATTCAGTCTCCATGTGACCCAGTCAAGGTCATGAGTTTAATTGCCTTGGCAAGCTTGGTGAGCCTGCATCCACCTCAAAGATCTTTAAGTATGGGCATCACACACCTGACTAGAGAATCATAGTCTGGAAAGACTGAAACCCCCGAATAAAACACCCAGATGGATGAAAAGAACTGAGAGAAATCAGACACCTGCTAAGCTACAGTACGACAGTAACTGACCTGCACGGTGCAGATGCCATACTTCAGAATTCTGCACCATTCGGGTTATTGGATGGTTTGCCTACTCATGTGTGAAAGCAAAGCAGAGCTCCGGGTGCTTCAGGAGGAAATGCTTGATGATCCACATCTTGTAGGGCTATAGTTTAGCCTGGCAGTAACACTGATAAAACATAGCAAATCCTCATCTGGCCAATGTTTGTGTGTCAAATGCAGACAAAAGAATCAATAAACTTGTCTTGTTACTGAAAATATCGAGAAAAACCTTCAATTTTGTATAATTGGTATCCCTTTTTTAATTTCAGAGAGAAAAATTTGAGTTTCATTTGCTTTTTAATGTGGTTTTTTCATTAACTCTTGTTAATAGAATTCATGACCACTGAATGATCAACTGTGCTAAAAAGCTAACAGGGTCATTGAAAGACTATTAACAAATGGTATTGTGCCTCATGTTTATCTCAGAGCAGCCTTGACCACAACTTGTCCACTGCAACTGAACTAAGTCTGTAAATCTGACACGGTGCCCATGCTGCAATGTGTTCAATAATGCAAAGCATTGGCAGCGGTGTTGGTAGCGGAGGAGCAGGGGTGAATTATACTCGTTCCTCCATATAATTTCAGCAAACAGAACAAAATTAATAGAATGTGGGAGAAAAAAGAAGAACTTTAGGCAGGAGAAGGCATGATCACAGAGGAAGCCTTGCTAGAGGGTATAGACGGGGGAAAATGTTGACTTAAGTCACAAAAATAAATTGTTTCCCATGTATCCTCCCAGTTCATTCAAGAGAGTCTGAAAGGATGTCTTTAAAATCAAACCAACCGTGTACATTTAATATCATGGCCACAAAAAAGAAAAAAAAAAGTAATTTCCTCTTTCCAGTCCATCAAAGACTTTGGAGCTCACTGACCTCACAGCTGGATCGAGCAGCAGAGAGAGTTAAGGGGAAAGAGTACTAACACTGAACATAGCCTTACACTTTCCAAACCAACCAAAGACCCACTGGGCCTAATCATGACCATCATGGAGGGTTCTGACTGCAGATAATCCCCTGACGAGATTTATGAGCACCTGCTTTTAAAGTTATAGCAGAAAAGCGCAGTTTGCATATATGCTAATCAGACTTGATCAAAAAAGACACCAAACTTTTTTTTGATACTGTTGTTGTGCTTAAATGTTCAGTTTCTCTTTCCTTATGGAAGCCATTACATAAAGTGTTTAAATGACGTGCATTCAACTTACAGCTTCATTTACCTTCAAACAGCAACAACTTCAACTCAAAGTCTCTATTCTTGCTCCTTTGCTATTCATCCATGTGCTTCTATAAAGTCCACTTCCATTCAACATATTTTTTCCCTTCCTTTTCAAATAAACTCATTAACTGCATCTTTTGTTGCGTGGTCTCTTGAGAGAGGAACAAAAGCAGGGATAGAGTTACCGACAGCCCTGTAGCACTTTCAGGACTGAAGACTGAACAGCACAATGGCAAGTGTGTCACCAACAGTCCCTGAGGACTATCCAAAATTAGCCAAAGGAAGATTAAAGAGACAACTTTAGTTACAGTCTCAACAATCACAATTTAGCAACATCTCCAAAAAGATTCACATGTTTTGTGGAGAGCTGAGGTCACCTACTCTGTTCATGACGCTAATGAAGCGAATTCAGGTACTAGCCATTATCTCTTAATGACTTTACTCGTTAAGTGTCTGGCAAGTAAAAAAAATTGAAAGGTGATCATCAAAAAGATTTCAGTTCATTTTTTTGTTGAACTTGTCGATCTGCATAACCTGAATGCAGCGTATTTCTTACTGTTATGTTACCGCCGTGGAAGCAGTCAGTCGTTGCATCATGAGGAGATGGTCACACTTACTAACAGCCCGGCAGCAGCCTGTAACACACTGACAGTGATTTTGCAGTGCAATGCTAATGTAATTTCCTCTTAAATCATAATTATAACAACACAACACTTGTAAATTTGTTCATATTGTCTCTTCTTCTACTGTGAAGAAGTCTGCTTACAGAAGCTGTCAGTCAAATGCAAGAAACCACATGCAGCCTGCAGTCAGCTGAGTGCATTTATACACACAAGCTGAACTCATTCCTTCAGTTGTTTCCATGTAAATGCTCAGACATTTTTGCAACAAAGGGTACTTAAAATGATTTAGAATGCAGAATAGCCTGCTACAAAAGCATAAATCTTGAAAATGTACTTCAGTGTAGCACAAGTAGCATGCATGCATGCATTCATTGCATATTTACTGTATGGTTTTTGCTGGAAATAAGAAATAAAAAAAACAAAACAAAAGAATCTCTGCATTTCTGACTTGCAGCATTCAAAAGACTAAGCCTCTGTTGAACCAAAGCAATAAAAAAAACATCTGAGGATCTGCTGGTTCACATCTTCAGCGCATGCCATCACACTATGACTTTCTTGCAGCATTGTTGCAACACACACATGCATCTATGTAATGACTCACTCCATTGTTACATTATGCATCGCTCCACATTGTGGTTGTTTTTCAGCACACTGGGTAAGATAAATATACATCCCCCTCCCCGTCAGCCCCTCTTTTCTTTCTTTTCATGCTTCTCTGATGTACTGTAAATAGCATTTCTATGAGACAGGCGTGAGCTGCAGGTTTCAAAGGTACAGAGCACATTATACATATTCTACTCACTATTTTTCAAAGTGGGAATTTGAAACAAAAATGTGATGTTTGGGCATAAAAGGTCAGAACACAGGCACTAGAACATCTACATTATGAACATTCAGAGAGCATTGATTGCATCCTCCTACCCCTTTCAACCCACATCTGCACTCAAGACCATTTGTGCAGGAGAGGGAGTATCTGTGGAGCATGATGTGTCCAATAGTGCCATCTGTTGTTCGCTGGATTACACTGCGATTAACTGCATTCTCTACTTTGGATAGTAAAATGAATGTTAGGAGGAAAGAGAGAGAATAACGTCCACACTGTACAGACGTAGTCAGATTTTATCCAAGGATTTTGAGTCTTGCTTTAAAGCTAATATTTAGTCTGACTGTGTAAAAAATTCTACGATTACACTTTATATAAGAGTCTTTTGAATCAAAAATCAACCAAGATGAGTTCATTATTCCACGCAGAGATCACAGCACTGTTATTATATCTATTCAAACGCAAGCAAATGCCAGGCTTAGACTCACTCAGACAACAAAAACATAAGTAAGTCAGACAAAGACAATGTACTTAAGCACTCCCCTCTGGAAAAAGTGTAGTTGTGGGCCCATTAACTGTACAGACAGCTCCACCTGCTGTTTAGACTTTATTTATACTGTATGTTGCATGTTGAACACCAAATGAGGCAGAATAGATATCTTGTCTTGGATGAATGCACTGCATCTATCTTCCCTTCAGAGTCTTTAAACGCAATATCCTGTTTAAAGAAGCTGGATGCAGCGATGCTCAGCACAGAGTAGCATATTCCTCAGTGAGTGGGCTGACAAACGTCTTAGTCAGTGAAGGGCATCAGCCCCTAATGCATAATAACACCTACAGCCTCCAAATGGTTCATTGTTTAACCCCTCTGCCTCCCCTTGCTGTTATCTGAGCGATTTTATGCTTTTTTCTGTCTCAGAATGTGAATGTGGGGGTGGTCTCACCCCATTAGAAGCCACAGAAGAGACATTCTCCCTGTGGTGATATCCATCACAGCACCGGCCCTGTAAAGACTAATAATGGGAGAGAAAAAACTGAAGCACTTGGGGGCGGCAGTGATTGATGATGCGCTAAGGTCATTGTGACCAGCCAATCATAGCTCAATAAGGTCGAAACTAAGCAGGAACATTTTGGGCCTGTTGCTCTGCTTTAAAAAAGGCTTTTTGGTATCAACAGTTTAATTTGTGTGTGTGTTTGGACCTGCAGCAGGCGAAAAAAGTGTCTTCATCGTAACTCATGACTCATATCTGCAGGAATCTAATACCCATAGTGGATCAATGGAGGAAAGGATGAAACAGGCGTCTGCTTCTTGCTGTTATGTGGCATGTAACCCACAGGATACCAGTGATTTCCTTGTGCTGTCATTTGGCTGTTCAAACACACCTATCAAAGCCAGCTAGAAGGCGACCTCACATTTTCTATGAGAAACAAATGTGCGTCTAGACTGTGATAACATTCTCCTCAAAGCACTTTCCCAGCAAGTGACAACATTTCTTTTTCATAAACAAAAATCCTGTCTGCTAGAAAAGCTGGTTTACTCATTCTTCCTTTTCCGAAACCTTTTATAAAGTTTGACAGAAGTTTTCTTCATTTCACAAGTCATCTGAGTCTTTCTTCCTTTCATTGCTACTCTTGGTCGTGTAAAGGGAGATGAAAGGTCCAGAGCAGTCTGCTGTCCTTGTATTGTCTGCCTCAGGTCTCCCAGTAGGAGGAATGTAGGTACACAGCAGAAGTCAATATTGACTCGAGTCCGCTGCTTTGTCACCTTCACTGAATGGTGCTGATTGCCTTTGACCTTTGACCTGTCTTATACTTTGTCTGAATGATCACAAACTCCGATAACTGTGGAATTTAAATTTCTCAGGTGCTGTGTCTGCCCATGTGTGAGGGTGTTGTGGAGTGACAGAATTATGCTTGAATGTGATAATAAAGCCAAATGAAAATGTTCAGAAAGTAACCTGTCACAGAGAGACAGTACAGTAAGAGCTCTGCAAGTGACTGTGACTGTATTTGCAGTGCAGTTCCACTCTCTGGCTTTATCACTACTAATTGCGTTTATCTTACATATCAGTAAATATGAGGAGTAACACGGTGGCTGACAGTAATTTAAGCTCAGCGAGTTCTAGTAATCGAGAGGGTGTCAAAACAAGGTTTTTCAAGAGTGGTGTTGTGCTTCTCGTTTTTTATCGGTCCTAAATTGTATGCTTTAAAGAGAGTTGTGTCAGAGTGCCTGTTGTTAACTCACACTGACATTACTTCCCATTACTTCACTCTCACAGCACTTCAGTAGCACTATTAATATTAAAATGATAGTTTATTATGAATAACAGAGTTCAATTCAATTCAATTATCAATTCAATTTTATTTATAGTGCCAAGCAGCAGTTGCCTCAAGGTGCTTTACATTGTGTGTTAAAGACTCAATTATAGAGCGAAAACCTCAACAATCAAATGATCCCCTGTGAGCAAGCACTTGGCAACAGTGCAAAGGAAAAAGTCATTTTTAACAGGAAGAAACCTCCAGCAGAACCAGGGTGTGGGAGTGGGACAGGACAAGAGACACAGAGTGGAAGAAAGCCAAAGACAAGTAATACTTGAAATCAGTTCCTGAATGCAAAAAAAACCCCAAACAAGCAAACAACAACAACAAAAATCACCCCACTCCAACTATCTTAATGATTTCAAATTGCTGCACATCGCTTTACTTGTCTGCAGCGAGCAAGTTCAAAATGTTTGCGTTTGACTTTTGTCTCTGAGCAAATAGGAATACAATGGGCCCTTTCTTTAAACCTGCCCTGCACTGTACCCTTGTTATTTCTCCTCTGCTTTATTAGTTCGCACGCTAACACATACAAATCCTTGTGGGAGCAAATATTAGTGTGGGAGCCAAAACCGCAGTGTAAGTTAAAGGGTATGTTTAAAGTGTTCTAACGACCCAGTAGCTCCTCTGTCTGGAGCATTTCTCCACCTTATGTCCCGAGAAGCTCAGAAGTGACAATTTACAATTAATCCTGGTCAGCGTAAAAGATTTTGGTGCAGAATTGCTGAGCTTTGATTATATTGTAAAGCTATCATTTAATAGGTCATGTACATGTGGTAAAAATATATGAAAGTACTTAGAAATTCCCTATTTGCTGTAAAGGATTATTTTTTGCCGGGTTTTACTCTTGTATTTCTCTGGGGTCCATTGGCTTTTTCTTTGCTTTCTCATGTCTAGAGTTCTATATATTTCAGCATAGGGGATTATTGTGGCCTTTGATGATAGCAGACAAAGTATTTTCCATTGCTCTGGGTCCTATCTTTGGAGAGAAAACAAGCTAGCGCTGTTCAATCGACCTGTCAAAAGCTAGGAGCATAACCATAGATAATTCTTATGAGAATTCACCCAGAAAAAGAAAAAAGATAGGGCTGGTTGTCCCTGTATCAGAGTGGATTCTGTCGTCTCCCCATGCTTTTCTCACACCATCTGAGGATGGAAAAAGGAAAGGGCAAAAACAAAAGACAAGTGCTTTTATGATTCATTTTTAAACTAACATACCAGAGGTAGTTTCTGTCTGCGCTTTGCTGTGAGACTTCGTTTCACCTTGTCGAGCTGTTTTAGAGAACTCCAGAGCTCCATAATCCATGAAGGTTCTCAAAATCGGACTCGTCTTCAGGTGCGCACGCGGGAAATCAAACGCTACCATTCATTCTGCTGCTTCCTTCTTCTGTATGAAAAATGTGTGCAGTAGCCTCTCAACAGTGTGAAATTACTCCCCTGGGTGGGCAGAGAAAAGGCAGTCAGCCAAAGAATGTCACCTGGATTCCACTCAATGTCCCCTCATTTGTCATGACTTTACTGCACAGCACAGGCACAACGTACAGAACCCTGATTTTTTTTGTGGTGCACTATAAACTGTTGTTGCTGATAGTGTTTTCTGTTGTCACGTTGAGAAACAATCTTGTTGTCTCTAGGGTTGGTTTGCCAACAATTCTTCACCATTGCTCTTAGTACCACTAGCACCTTAGCAGCATCTTAGACAGCCTCTTTGTTCTACTTTGCACATTTACAAAGACCTAACTCTTCTACTCTTTTGACAACAATGTCATTATTGCTCCTTTCTCATTTTTTGCAGCTAGAAAATGTAATTACAATAAGTCTGCCTGAACCCCCAAATAAAGCAGTGCCTGGTGATTTAAAAAAGGGAAAGAAAGTGAGACTTTTTTGAGGGAGGCTGAGTCTGATTGGTATGAATGCCACATTGTGCCCGAGGAGTGTGAAGGAGAGTCATTACACCCACAGAGGAATCATGGGAGGGTCTCTTTTTGAACTCTGAGCATTTGTTTTGAAGTTTGATGTTTGAAGCTTCCAATTATCATGACTAAGTCACTTCCTCGGGCCAACATTTGGCATTTAATGTGAACATGTCACACAGACTCTCAAAGCTGGTGCTCATTTGTTCTAAATTGCATTTTCCTATGTTTTCAGGTTTTTAGTGTGTTTAAGTGCGTGTTTAGCATGTGTGCATCAGAAATAAACTGTGACCAGATTAGAACACATTTGCATGAAATTGTAGCTGCATAGTTGATACGTTAAACTTATTTAACCATGAGAACTGAACATCAGGCATTTCTCATGCTGCTATTTGTGGAAAGCAGTTTGAAGCTACAGTTTGAAGACAAATGTCTCTAAATCTAGTTACTGATTGTTCTCATCATTTGCTGCCAATGTATCAAATTACAGACATTGGAGCTTGATCATTTCAGTTCTGTGAGTTGTGGTGTGGGGCCCAAGTGGACTGGACTTGTTCTGTCATATCTTTAATTCTCAAGTGGATTGTGGTTTGGAGGTGTGTATAGCTTGTCCTGTTGTGTTCCCTGACCTTTTCCTGAGCAGTTTTTTTGTGGTATGGTGAGGTGCATTGGTCTCCTATAGCTCCTGCTATAGGAAGGTGTACTTGGTCTGCATTAATGTTCAGAAAAAGTGTTTGTTAACATGTCTTCAAGAGCAAATCTGATTGAACTAGAATTACAGTATTGTGCAAAAGTCTTTGCCCACCGCTCACTGTATATTTTGCTGGGAAAATTTGAAATAGGTGCAGTGATGTATTCAAATGTTTAAACGTGCACGAAATGCAGTATATAAGGAAAAACAGAGTTTGTATAATTCGAACAAACTTGAAAGTCAATATTTGGTATAATGACCTTCGTGATCACCAACAGCACAGCCTGAACTTTCTTAGGTGAGTTTTCTTCTAATAAAATGATCCCACACTGCTTAAATAATGTTGAGGTCTGGATTCTTGGGAGGTATTCTGTGTTCTGTAATCAAGTTGTGCGTTTACTGCTTTGGCAGTCTGTTTTGGCATCATTGTCATGCTGAAAAATGCATTGCATGGTGGGTCAAAATCTAATAGTTTTTTGTTGTGGTTTTTGCATAACTCCATTAATTTTGCAAGATCTCACACGTTCAAATGAAGCCCTATCCATGATAGCGCCTCCACCATGTTTTACACATGGCTGTAGACACCCACTTTTGTACCTTTCCTGTCCACCACCATACATACTGACAACAGTTTGAGCAAAAAATGTTTAAATTTGATTTATTACTCTATAAGACTTGGGGCCACAGTTTTTTTTGTGTAATTTGGCATATCTTAGCTCACCTTTTCTCTGTGTTTCCCTTCCTTAAGAATGGCCCCTTAACACCTACTCTTCCACTGAGACGACTTCTAATAAGTGAACAGTAGATGGATCAACCGAAATGCCAGATGGATCTTCCAGGTCCTCTGATTGGTCTTTGCTGAATTTCGTCATACTTCCAAAAGACATGACTCTCAGATGTTGTTCATCTGCTGTAGATTTTCTTTTAAAGCCTGCCACTTCTGCTTTAGTCCTTTACACGTCCAGTTTCCACATTGCCCACCTGTGGAAGCATAGCCAAGTTTTTGACCAATAGGAAATTGGTGGTGCAAAAACATTTCGTTAACTTTGACGTTTTTAAAGGAAGAAATGTGAATATATTATGTGCTTTTGTCGGTTATGTGCAGTTACAACTCGGATTCATCCCTTGAGTTAGATGCCTTTTTTATACTTGGATGATTAGTAGGTCAGTGTCAAGAGGCTTAAAAAGGTACAAGGACTGGACTGAAAATGTGTGAAAAAGTAGCCAATACCCAAAGAATAACTGTGAAAGACCTTTCAGAAGCCTTCAGAAAAATACAAAGTACAAGCAACTCTTGTTCCTTGTAAGTAAAATATAAAGAAATACGGGGTAATTCAAGACTTTTGCAAAGTACTATAAAATTAGGGTCATTAAAGTAATTCACAAAGTGTAAGTTATTGTCATTATGCATCATTTGTGCTTGTGTGTGTTTGTTTGACTTGGGTGGAAAGGTGATGTATCTGTGCATTAGGGGCACATAAATCTTAGATCCATGCATGAATCTGTCACTGGTTTTGTGTTTCAGTGTGCATGTCTGTTTTTTGTGTGCAGCATGTCTGTGCAGTCATGGATCCTTGCTGAATTTTCTGTGGGTGTTTTGCTGGCTGTCACTCCAGTGATCCATCTTGTCTCCTCTTCCAGCTGCTGATTTGCCACAAGCTACAAGGGGAATTTGCTGAAGGAATTACACCGAACTTTAAGCCAAGAATCTGACATTAGAATGCCATACTTCATCTGACATAAACACAAATGGCCATCCAGTTGTTTTCAAGAATTGCATCACGCTACTGGGAAAGAATCCTCAACATGAATTGAATATATATATAGCGCTGTATGTAAGAGCCTTACGCTATAGTTTGCTGATGAGGCATGTATCACAATTTTTTTTCTGTTTTGAAGAAAAAAGCTTTTCAGAACAGCTTTTCTCATCTGATTTGAAGAGAAAAGCTGTCATCACATTCCTTTATACCCAAAAGGAATGTGGTGACCCAAGAATATCATTTTAAATACAGAAAATACAGCATGGGGCCTCTTTATCTCTAATCTGAGATGGGCATAATTCCAATGGTCTCTTGCTGTTTAATAAAAGAATTGTGTGGTACTTCATGGTAAAGTTAAAAAGGGTTAGTGCAGTTTAGTGTCACATATGTTTTACATGCCTCTCTGCTCCAAAGCTTGCGATTATACTTGAGGACATTTCTGCTCCTCAGAACTACTAAAAATGTCATTAGTGCAGTTTTATCACCGTGCAAAGGTAATAAATGTTCTTTATACCTCATGATTTCATTTTATCTCTCTTACTTATTCGTGAGCTTGTATTAGTCGACATTCTGTTTCGTTATTCATTCACAATAAACTTCCTGTAGAGGAATTCAACTTATTCTCAGCACAGCTGCTATATGAGTTACAGTGTTGATACAATTACTGGTAATGTGAAACACAAAAAGATATGACACTCATGCTGTAAGAACTGCATCTTAAATGACACCACAGACTGGACACATTGACCATTATGTTTGTATTTAATTTGTTTTCATCATTTTTCATTACTTACACAGGGTCAGTAAATGGACCAATGATGTTCTTTATTTACGTTACACTCATGAACAGTATAAAAGATGGACATGGCTACTGTGCTGTCACCCATTAGTTTCTAAAGCCCCTGTTTTGAAGCTTTGAGATTAGCATTCCAACCACTGCTGTCTTGATTGCAAAATACTGGATGTGCTGGATCTTGCTGATAAACTGCACTGTCATTGGCTAATAACCTGTGACTGACAACTCATTAGCCAATGACCATACACAGATAATCCTCCATAGGCAAAATATGCTTATTTTTTTCTTATTAAATAAGACTCCAAATAAGTGACTGAGCTCATAAATTCACCAGGAAAGTGTTTAAGGAGGTCAAGGCAGAGAGCCTTTTTCTCATATTATGCCTCTACAGGCATCAAAGTGTTTTTGCAGCTACAGCTATCCCCAGCCAGAATGCAGGTTTTTTTAAGTTCTCCTATATTGACTTCATTTTTCTGACCTGGAAGCTTCATCTATGTTTTAAACTGTCTGTGATTACACTGATTATTAGATGTTGCAGAATCCTTCAACTAATGGTATACTGTGAGGGTGCTTGGCATCAGTGTGTGGGTATTTACACAGTAGGATGATGCACAATGGCAGTTTAATGGCATCCGTCATCATTCAATTAGTTTGAGAATCACTTGAACAAAACACTGCAAAGCTGTGTTACAGATGATTAATCATTATAAATAATACTCATGTAAACCTTTAGTCATGCGTTAGTGAACAGTGCATTAATTGTTTCAGTTGTGTGATGATCAGCTTAAGTCAATCTAACTGTTTTATTTGTACTGATATGATTATTCAAAGGGAATAAGCACATTTTTATTAGGCCTGATTGAATGATTTTACTTCATTTGGTTATAGGTTTAGATTCAACTACTGATGGCATATTTACCTTGTTTTATGTTAGATACTACAATATCATCACAGTGATTTTTTTACATCAGCAAAAATCTGATATTTTAACGGCCCAAACCTGAAACACTCACTGTGACTCCTAAATGTAGAAATCTATCAAAACTTCTTTAAAAGTAAAAATGAAATTCTTATTTATGATGTAAATGAACTGAATTCATGTTTTATACATATATTAGACCTATCTGACAAGTCCGAAATTAATTAAATGTAACATTTAACCACTGAAACATTTTTCCTGCTCAGTATTGCAAGTAAATAACTGTAATTGGGCATCAAAGAAATAATAATAAAAGGTGCTTTACTGTTTTTCAGCTTTTTGTAAAACAATACATTTATAAATTCATCTAGAACTACAATAATTATATTTTAGCAAAAGAAGAATTCATTTTGATTACAGAACTTACACACGCTGGTACATTAACTATCAAAAAATCTTTTCTTTATGATTGTCAGTGCTGTTAATTTGGGGCAGCTGTGGCAAACCTTATATTCGCTCTTAAGCGCTGTAGTTTACAAACAAGCAAAAAAAAAAAAGGACCAGCAGGTGTTGTGTAACTTGTGTTGTGTGATTGAGCTGCACCAGTGAAACATCACTGTGACAGTGAGTGGTGTTGGGGTGAGGAACCAAAGTGGAGGCAGCGGGAGGCACAGAATTTCAAAACAAACAGAGCATTTATTTCATTATAATCAAGTCAGAAATAACAAAATCCAAAGTGAAAGTCCAAAAATCACAAGGCACTAAACACAGGATAACGCAGAGAATAGGACTAGGTAATTGGAGACAGGTGGGAAATAAAACAAAGCTAAGCTTAACACAAGAATTAGTAGTCTTAATTAGTTAATTAGTTAAGAATAATCAGGGAAGACATGGGTGATTATATTTGGCACAGAATGAGGGGGAAACACTGATGGAACTAAGAAATAACATGAACGCAGTGCAAAAACTCATGAAAACTAAAAAGGAAACATAAATCAAATAATACAATAAAATCCAGGCTGGTTATTACTAGAATGATGGAACATCAAAAAGAGAATTCAACACTCAACCAGCAAAGCACAGAAACCAAAACTACAAACAAGAGAATAACAGAAAACCCAAACATACCAATTAAAAACAACTTAAACCCAGGGCCATGACAAGCCCTCACAGTTACCGTAATGATTACACTTGATAGACTCGACTGATTCTGTAATTTTACAGGCACTTTTAATTAAATGTTGTGCATCAGTTAGACCAGTACAGTCCAGGGTGCATTAACGGTTTTTGCCCATGCTGGGAAAAAGTATTTTGGGAGATTCAATTAAATTCCCGATGACTCTTATTTATTAACCTGTCAGTAAATAGTTGGTGTCCTGTGAGATGGTTTGCTTTATTTTTAGCATACCTGCCTGTTTTTTTTTTCACTTATATTGTAAAAATCATTCTGTTTTAAATTTTCAGTGAAGCGATGCATACATTAGCAATGTCACATTTTTTTTAAAATCTAAAGTTGTGTGTTTTTTCTGTTACTTTTGATGAGTTTGCACATTCTTGTCTTATCTACATTTGGGTATGGCATCTTTTTCCCCATAGTCCAAAGACATGCAAGTTATGCAAAAGTAAGACCATAAATTAAAGGTTATGCATTAAAAATTCAGCGGTTCTCTGTCTATACTCTAGGTTGTACCCAACCTCATGCCCAGCGTGAGCAAGGGAAAGCTCCTGCCCCCCGTGACTCTGCACAGGATTAGTGGGCTCAGATGATGGATGTTATATTTATTATTTTACTTGAGCTTTATCAAGATGTAATAATTTAATATTTTGTACCGTGAGTGAAGGCTAAATGAGAAATATCTGGCAAGTGCACCAACATCAGTTATTCAGTGCAAGTGCACAGCAGTGTGCCTCTACCAAATCCTGTAGCACACTACCTGCAGGCTGTCATTAAGTGAGCATTACATGTACCAGTTTCCTGTAGATAAATGAACACAAGCTCTCATCAGCATAAGTTCTCAGTGCCCCTGCTATGCAGAGTTCAGTCTGAATTTTATGTTTGCCACATGCGCCTGCTTCATGCTGTCAGCCTATTGCTGAAGTGGGCGTGGGACCCCCTGAATTTTTCATGTTCGTAAAACACAAAGTGACCAACCACAGCAATTAAAGTAAGCAGGATATTCACTCAGACTCTGATTAATCCGTCATTATTTTGCTCTGCAGACTGGCTGTGTGTAATTAGTGGGCACCAAGAGGCTGCTGCTGATTTGTGAGGTTTGGTTTGTTAGTAAAAGTGAAGATTGGTCGTGTTTCAAGCGCAAGAATTAATGAGTATGAAATATTTATTTGTACTTGGCTGTTACGAAGACATGTCAGTTAATCATTTCCCCAGAATTTGATCAGAATACAAACCCACATGTCCATTTTAGCAGCTTCACACGCCTAAGGAGGCATATGGGACCCCTCAAGAATAAACAGAGCCAAATGTTTTTTAAATGCTTTTGTAAGAGTGCATCAGTGCTGAACGGAGCCATTTCCAGCAGTGCAGCAAAGTGGCTTTTCTTTTGTTCTTCTTCTTATTTTTTTTTTCAAAAGCTGCAATCAAAGCCAGCAAATCCTAAAACTTAAAAAGCTTCCCCGTCTTCAATAAGTTGCTTTCAGTGACCTTTGAAAGCATGCACAGATACATGGATATCATACAGAAAATCCAAGTTTAATTTCATTATAATATCGACATTTTTTTTAATGTAAGAATCCATTGTAGTCATATTTTCACTTTCAGAATATCACTCTTTAAAGTACTCTTAAGTATTCTTATCCATGTGTCCCACTTCTTTATACTGAGGATGGAGAAGAAAGCAGGTTGGTTATGTAATCCCTCTGAGGCCTGCTGAGGTCTACTTGTTACTGGGGCTCCATCACAGTGAATCAGCTCATGCTGAGAATGACTCAGTAGAGACTCACAGCTATGGCCTCAGTATCTGTTGAATCAGCGTTATGTTAGATAGAACAGTGTGATTCATGTCCCAGCCTCACCTGCTGTGAAAACAGGTTGCTTTATCCCTCAGTGTAAAAGCCAGTCAGATCATCCAAGTGGTCAATGTGTCGATGTGTTTTTTTAACAAACTTGATTTGTACTTTACATTTATCTGAGAGGGGGCTGATGAAAAAAAAAAACAGTCAACATTGTGAATGTTGGCTTGCTAATAAGTGTTTGCATTGATTAACAGTGATTTTCTATGCTGAGCTGTTATTGTTGTTGTGGTAAAATTACACGTGACAAGTACTGTGATTTTGTGGAAGTCTAAGGAGTTAAAAATTGGACCACAAAGTGAAAAATTATGGTTGTTAAAATCTAATATTAGCAGCAATTAAGCAGCAATACTTCAAGCTAGAATGTGTGGCTTCGTAGTTTTGTGGTGCTTAAGAAGTAGAAGATCCCCAGTTAGGTCCTGGGAGCAGATACAAAAACCCTTT
This sequence comes from Coptodon rendalli, assembly GCA_015108555.1. Lineage (NCBI taxonomy): Eukaryota > Metazoa > Chordata > Actinopteri > Cichliformes > Cichlidae > Coptodon > Coptodon rendalli. Next base: position 27,005 of record VUQP01022683.1, read on the forward strand.
TGGGGTTGAAGAACGGGCATCAAACAAGTGACACAGTGTGAATAAAAGTAGCTTACTTTTACTTAAGCTCAAGTGGGTACGTGAGTTTGCACCTGAGTTTTTAGTGTTGGTGGCTGTAACAGCTGCTGTGGATTTGTGCTGACTGTCGTGCGCTTGGCTTCTGACATAATTTTAAACCACCCTTACATAACGCACATGTGTGGAGGTGATGAAGAGTTTATTAAGGAACAGTTAATGCATAAATCAAAACCTAAACTAGCAAATAGCAAATCAAAGTGTGCACGGCGCTTTGTTAACAGAAGGCACATTCAGTGTTTCCACATTGCATCAGGCTCTGAAAGAAAAATCCTCTCTGTGCATCTACAAACTCACTGTTACCATAAACATGACGATAACAGACTCTGATATTTTCCTGTTTCAAGATTATGCACCCATGCATTATCACCAGTAATGCTTTTAACATTGAATGTGCAAAGATTTTCCAGGCCTATGTGCTTGTTGTCACATTACTGCTGGTGGAAAAAGCAAAGGAACGGCTTGGAAGCAGCCTGATGTTCAGTAGCCAGTGATTTTTATATCCCGGCAGGGAATACAGCATGTACATGATCCAATCCAGGGGAATTATGTTTCATAAAGAGTAGATGCGTTGGAAGAGAATAATCGTGCGAACATGAAGGGTTTCGCTTCTTTGTGCATTGTACACGAGGTCCCATGTGAGAACGTTAGCCAGCTGTGTTGTCTGCTTGATGTTCATTGATCTCTAGTAGCATGCCAGTTTTTATAAGACAGTTAAAAGATTGCTAATAGGAGCTCCCTGATCCCAAAACCAACCTCAGCTCATTTTTCCACTCACAAACCATTAAGATTTCACAGCGGTGTATTAAAGTGAACTGCAGAGCTCTTTGCAGACTGTATACCAGAAGCACAACTGAAAGAATTTCATCGCTCCTGGTAGGGTTGTTTGATTGTTTAACTGGTCAAAATTTTGACTTGAAACTTCAGTCTCTGCTGCACATAATGCAGGCAGACATTGTGAACGGAGTTTCCCAGAATTCACGTTTCCACCGATTTGTCAGTGTCTTGCAAAACAGTAGAATGCAATGATGGTGGTCCACTGTCATTTTCTTTAATAAGCACTGCAATGGAAACGTTGTGATGACACCATGTTTTTTTTTTACATGATTCTGACAGATGGGGTGTTGACTGTATTTGCTACATTTAGCCAGCAAAAGCAGATGATTTTCACATGGAGTTTGGCTGCATTTTGGAAGAAATACAGGTGGTCAGAACTTAGTAAGCAAACAGATGGACAGAAAAGAAGTGGATTATGCTGTAGGAGAAGATTTGGAGGAGGTGTCAGTGAATTATTTCTTGTTGCTATTGGTAACTGTTACAAGAAACATGAATTCAAGCTGATTGCAACATCTCATCTCTTTTTAGTTTTTGTGTTCATTTTTTGTTTTTATGACAATTTAAAGCCAACAGGACACACAAAGAACATCACAGAAATTTATGTAACCTACTTTGTTCCCTAATATTAAAATTGTCAGTAGAAGTAAAGTTTTTGCTGTTACCACTGATTTGAATACGATTCCAAGATATTAACATGTTTTCATTTGCAAATTTGGAAAGTTCTGGTTCATTTAAGATACATAATCTCTTCTTGGTGCCAAATATATTGCACCAGATTAATTTGAAGGTTTTTTTCAACTTTTTGTAATATTTTAAGATTATACCACCAAAGAAATCACACACAGAATCCAAATTCTAGGCCGTCTTACTGTTTCAAACCTCTCTTTCTCCCTCTTCATCTGGCAAGTTTTTCTCATTTCCCTCCTGTGTATAAAGGACATGTGGAAGCTATTTTCATGTTGCAGTGTGGACCCCAGAACAAGGAAGCAGCTAGAGTCTGCTGCACATTATCTTGTGCAGTCAACCAAGCTGATTTAGGACAGAGATGACCAAGTTTGGGGCTTTAGTTTGGTTTTAAGGGAAGGGCAGGAGTCAATGAAAAGATCAAATCCTATTTGTGTTTGCATACTTGTATTTAGGTCAAGTTGTTGTGTATAATCCTTTTAGTATTGCTGATTGACAGTGTGTTTTTCTGTCTATAATATTGTTCATGGAATGAGCAAATGAGGAGAAAATTGTGAGAAGGCTTTGATAGAGAAGAATGGAGATATACAGGGCAACGGTGGACAGGAAGCAAACTGTGAGCAGAATGAAAGGGAATGGGCTTGAATAGAGAATTACACAGTCCTGAAATAAAAGAGACCTGTTATTGTGCACAGAGAACATCAGTGTTGGACAGCTACGGCTGAAATCGGACCTTTCTTGGATATAATTGTGGGATAAACTCTGATTCAGTGCTGCGTTTCATAAAACATCAAACTTATTGAAAGTGAGAACCGGTCTTGATTTTGGACGCGTGCAAAGTCTTTCAGCTTTAGGATGCTGACACACAGTGAATGTCAGAGGAAGGACATACTTTGTGTTAACGAAGGAACTTCATGCAATAAGTTATGCCACTGAGAGCAGATAAATGTGACCTATTTATTTTAGATCTTGATCAAACCCATGTGTTACTTTGAATCAAAAGTAGGGGAGGAGACTCTAGTGGGAAATACAAGCAGCTGGAACATGTCCTACACAGTCCCTAAACCCATTTGAGGTTTAGGGATAGCCTTCCGGTCTGAACTGATGCTTTCAAATGTAGGGTGGTCCTGAAAACTCATTTCCCCCGAGGTCACCCCAGGACTGGGACTACTTAAATGCACTCCAAGTGTTTACATTCTCCATGTGAAAAAAAGGAGTTTTACACTTGCAGCCAAAAAATTAAGGTAGAAACCTGTTTGGACTGTGTATTCCCCAGGTGAAGGTGAATACTCAGTCATAAGTTGCTGTAGTCTCTTTCATTACATTGCAGGTTTAAATATGGTTTGTTGCTTTGTTCAAACTTACCATTGTTGAAAAGGTTGTCGCCGCCCAACTCATTTACATCTCAATGACCATAATCTCTATGAACAATTTCAATCTGGTTTCCGCCCCAATCATAGCACAGAAACTGCTCTGTTAAGAATTACCAATGACCTTCTGATGGCAGCTGATTC
>VUQP01022688.1:1033-30381 GCA_015108555.1 Coptodon rendalli
CACAAAGTTGGCCTTTATGGAAGAGTGGCAAGAAGAAAGCCTTGTTAACAGAAAACCATAAGAAGTCCCGTTTGCAGTTTGCAACAAGCCATGTGGGGGACACAGCAAACATGTGGAAGAAGGTGCTCTGGTCAGATGAGACCAAAATGGAACTTTTTAGCCAAAATGCAAAATGCTATGTGTGGCAGAAAACTAACACTGCACATCACTCTGAACACACCATCCCCACTGTAAATATGGTGGTGGCAGCATCATGCTCTGAAAACTGCTGTTCACAAACTCTGTCCATCTAATCTGAGCTGGAGCTGTTTTGCAAAGACGAATGGGCAAGGATTTCAGTCTGTAGATGTGCAAAGCTGGTAGAGACAGACCCTAAAAGACTCACAGCTGTAATTGCAGCAAAAGGTGGTTCTACAAAGTATTGACTCAGGGGGCTGAATAATTACGCACACCCCACTTTTCAGTTATGTATTTGTAAAAAATGTTTGGAATCAAGATTTTTGTTCCACTTCTCACGTGTACACCACTTTGTGTTGGTCTTTCATGTGGAATTCCAATAAAATTGATTCATGTTTGTGGCTGTAATGTGACAAAATGTGGAAAAGTTCAAGGGGGCCAAGTACTTTTGCAAGCCACTGTAGGTGTGCTGAGTGTGTGCAGATCTGGGGTGGCATTATGTGACAGTCTGAAATGAGAAAACCTTGTTATTTTTCTGCTTCTTTTTACAAAGGCAGGAATACTAAAAAGAATCAGCTTGGTTTTCTGTTTATTTATTTGTTTTATTCATATCATTTGGTGGTCTATCAAAGTAGGTCAGAAGGGATGCAGTCTGATCTGTAGCTGCTGAATCACAGACTTTCTGTTTGTGCGTAGCTGTGTTACAAGAAAAAGAGAAGCTTTCACAAGCTGTCATCTCCCGTCTGGCATTTTGCATCTGTGTAATTAAAGCAAATGGAGGAGAAAGAGTGATATTAATATTAATATCGTTGAGATGGAACCCCGAAATCAAGCGCCAACAAAACACTTTTCTCAGAGGAAACTAAATTTACTCAGAATGGGTTCGGAAACGCTCAAAGGATGACAAGTTATTATATTTAGTGAACATATAATAACCTCCTTCAACTGCTGCGCCAAGTTATTCTGGCAGTAGATAGTGCCTGCAAAGTTTAGTCAATATTTACTTCAGCATCATCAGCCAATATGTTTGCACCTTCTACTTTCCCTGTCTGAACAGATAAGGAGCAAATAATGTGAGCCTGTTCTCAGTAGGTAACCTGATTGCGTTCTGCTGAGCTTCTGTTTCTCTGCATGACTGCCGTGCTCAGAATTCGCAGCAAATCTGGAGGAGTCAGACCTCTATCCCAGAGGTCACCAGGCACAGGATCCCTCCTCTTCTTCTTGACAGGGACTGACATGTGATTTCCCCCTTGCGCTGCTCTCTTGTCTACGCTGCTGGCATGCTGATCATCCTCCCCTGTTTGCATTCTTTTCCTGTTTTTCCAGAGTAGTCATGCACGGCTGCCTACACTGCTGATTATCAACAAACTTCTGTAAAACGAAATGTTTAATAGGAAGGCATCGAATCACTAGAGCACTGATTAGCTTTGGTTTATCTCTGCAAACAGCAAATACGGACAGTTTTGTCACTGAAGCATATGATGCTCAAAACAAAGGATGAAATAAGCATCTTTGAAGCTTCCAGCACGCATCGTGATACACAGATTAAGATATGATTTTAAAAATGCTCAAACTTATTTGTACATTGATTGTGTTCAGCACTGCAAAAACTATATTTATTTATGACATGCTCTAATTCATGTGGGTGTGGTAGTGCAGCCAACAAAGAGAAGTTTTGAACAACAAAATTTGCATAGGCTCCTTACTTATTATGCACTGATGAAAGAAACATGAAAACAAGTCAGCCATGCTGACTGACTTAGAAGGCAAACAAATGTATAAGTTTGGGCTGTAGGTGGGGGTTGGGCTTGAGGCACACAGATAAAATGCCAATGAAGCTGATTTGCCTCTCTGTGTCCTCACTATCAAGCTGCTGCTGCAAAAATGTAGCTTTGGATAAACCCAAGCCAGCTCCACTCCACAGTTGGCTCTGCTTCTTTATGCCTGGCTAAGCCATCGTTCCTGAGGTGTCAAAAATTCTTGTTTTGTCAGAGCTGTTGGCATCTCGCAGATATGCAGAAAGTGTCTTTTGGCATATAAGCATTTATGTCAAAAAGTAAAATGGGTCTCACTCTCCTCATCACATTTTGTGTGACAAAACATGCAGAGGTATATGTTTCGTTGACCTAACAAAGTAGTTTCTGATGCCTAAACTTAACCTCTAAAATGATTAAACCGGTGAAAGCAAAGCAAAATGAGCCAAGGCTTCCCGGCTGACTAATTTGTGACCACCTCCAAATTTGAGCTTGTCGTTCTTTCAGGGAAGACTCCTATCTCTAGGAGTCCAATATTCCTGCAGCCAGTGCGTCAAGGCACTAATGTCAAGGGACAGCGTGTGCGTAACTGTGAGATGCCAGCAGCATCTCAAATAGGATTTAAAGCCCCAGGATGAGAACATGTTGTCACGGTCATTCCCCAACTCAAATAGGTCTATTGCCTTAGAGACCTATGGAGATGAAGAAATGCAGTATTTCAGTTTAGAGCAATTAAACAGTTTATGTAACAGAGGTTTTTAGCATTTTTTTTTTAATTTTGCATTTCTGTAATCAGCTCACAACTCCTCAAGATTTCAAGACTATGGTTTCTGTTGAATACTGAGCTCTAATATACAACCTAAAAGAAATTGTTCTCAAGTAAAGCTACCACTGATCATCGTGGGATTTGTATTGAGCTACTGCAAGTGAACTCCTTAAGATGCAAGCTTTCCCAAAGATGATATCAATGAGAGAGACAAACAGCAGCTAAATTAAGAAGTAATGAACAAGCTCAGGACATCATCAAAAAGTTTCAAGGCTTTTGATGAAGCAGTCACCTGTGAAAAACAAAAATCTAAAGTACACTGCAATGGCAACAGCTTATTTATAAGAATACCCTTGATGCCTGCCACATTTTTCCATCTGTGGTCTACAGATGAGAGCCTTCAATGCATTTTGATACTGGGTCATAAGTCCTAGCTGTGTCCAGGCTAGTGCCATTCTGTTTATATCTGCCAGGTTTTTCCTCGTTAGGCCTATTTTCCTTTTACCCTTTGAGTTTCAGATGAGGGTTTGCTTTGCTGGATGTAGGGCCCAGTTGCAATTTGGTCCCACACCTTTTCACTCCACAGTTTCAAGTGCTGTTCCCAACCAACTAAAGTAGAGGAGGCTTGTGAAGCCCTCCAATGCAGAGTCTGCACCAATAAACGCATACTAGCCACACAATGAATGTACAGCACCTGTTTTCTTAAACACAGAAAAATGACTTTAGGTGAATAGGTGAATTTTTTTTTAATAATTAATTCCTTTTGACAGCAAATTTCCCACTGCAGCAAGGACACCCAAGCTTTCTATACAACTAACGTGAGAGACTGTTAACAGCTCAAGCATGAGTCAGAGTTACACGACTCACCAAGTGAGAAAGCGAAAGGGCTGGACTAGAATTGGGCCTCAGCTTTGGAGTATCACAAAACACATAAATCCTGTCCTGTCTGACAACTTTGTTCTGAAGCTGACTTTCAGTATATACAGTGGATGGCTAGAAGTTGTTTATGTTCAGTAAAATAATAAAGTTTGGTTTCAAAATGTGCCCCTTGTACAATAAATGATTCTCCTCATGGCTAACCAGGGCAATAAAATGGCTGGGTTCTGTTTACAAGCTGCTGTTTTTGTTATCAGTTAAATCAGGTCAGTAGTTTTGTATTATTCTGCTGAGTCAGATCAAAATATTTAGTGTGTTTGGCTTAGCTTTGTTAATTTTATTTGCATCAGTGCACCCTTAATGCTCAGTTGACCAGAAATTAAAAGAAAAACTGTCTGAATCGGCATAAGTACTCAAATATATTGCAGTGATGTTATTCTGAAACACAAGTGTAAGCACAAGTTAAAAAAAAAAATATTTGGTGCATCGCAGCCCCCTAAAGATGTTTTAGTAGAAACCAAAAGAAGACAGAAAAATTGCACTTCTGAGGCAGGAAAAACCCTGATCTTGTGACACTTTGGTTTACACCCCCAGGCTTGTTGTTACTCACGTAACAGTAGCAATAAAGTCTTAATATCTCAGTCACAGGGGATATTTTACTGAACAAATATTACTTTTTTGATACCTTTTGGTATCAAAAATGTGGATCTGTTAGCCTGATTAACAAATTTACCAGAAATGGCTCGTTTGCTCTCTTTCAGTAAGATACAGGTGGAGGAGGAGAGTGTGTTTCAGTAACAACTATGGCTGGAAACCTCATTAATTCATGCACTGGTCTGAAAATTCTACACTAAAGAATTTCTTTAAACCATAATCATAACCATCCCATTGCCAGTGGAAAAAGAAAAATAGTTTCAGCATGCTAAGGATCTCGTCACAAAAATCAGATCAACTTCAAATTTGTTTAGGGAGAACAGTGATTGGAGACTGCAGCACAAACACAGTTATTGCAAATTTGATCAGTGAAATTCTGATCCCGTTGCCTTTGAAATTATTGCTTTGTAGACAGGAATGAGGTTTGCAACAACCCGTAGTAAATTGCTGTCCTCAAAGCAACCTTGGTGTGTCAAGACAGTAATAAAACAGCAATAAGACAGGCAGCCTGTGATGCATTTGTGATTAAATATGATCAAGCTGGCCATTACATGCAATCTGTGACCATGGCAAACATCATAAATCTCTTGCAGTCTGCATGTACTGAAATTCAGCTTAAGCAAAAGCTCGTATTAACTTCTTACACTGAGAACCTGGTTAGAGTCACTGTTTCTTTTACTCATAGGAAATTCAGAAATCCCTCCAAAAAAATAATGACCAGTTGTTTAGGGACAGTAATTTAACTACAAAATGATGTATGAATACGCTCAGGTCAGTTGATTAAAACCAGAATGCAGCCAGCTCAGCTGAGTCCCCACAGACGAGTTGGACTTCCTGACAAATACTGGGTCCAACTGATTCCAACATGTAACTCACACAGCAATTATTTGTAAACCTTCACCAGCTTTTCTGACAGTGATTGCAGTCTAACTCAGTCACCACACCGCAGCACACCAATCTGCGCATTCACCTGAAAGTACTGAAGTACTTGAGTGTCCAACGCCCGCAACCTCTGAGCTGCTAGTCGCCATTTACAATCAGCCGCAAAAGGAAATCAATGGAATCACCTGCCCATCACCTTTTTTACTTAGTCACAAGAAGGTTGCTGCTGCCTTACTCTTAACCCTAACCAAACACATAACTTCTTTGGCACATGTAATCAGGGAATGATGTAGGTATTGACAATGGATGAAAAGACTTCGTGTTTGTTTGTCTCTTAATCAGTAGTCATGGTTATGCTGACTACTGAGGGATTTTTCGTTGCTTTGAGTTTTGAATATTTAATAAATGAGAGTTTGTGTTTCTGTTTTCTGACCAGAACTGGGAGGTATGCCTCTATTACTCCTGTTCTAGCTTGACCTGGCTACCCATTAAACACCGCATCCAATTTAAACTACCACTGCTTACTTTTAAAACTGTCAACAACGCAGCCCTGAGCTACCTTATCGAGCTCCTTAGTTTGTACATTCCCGCTCTGGCACTAAGATCATCTACTCAGTTACTCCTGGTGCAGCCAAGATCTCGTCCAGAGGTGACCGTGCGTTTGCATTGGCTGCCCTAGATTTATGGAATAACCTTCCTATTGCTATCTGCGCGTCTGATTCTATCCAATCATTTAAATCACGGTTAAAAATCTATTTATTTAACCTTGCCTTTCCTGCTAGTTAATGCCTGTAACCAATTACGTGGACTTACTCTATTTTACTTTTTATACATATCTATTCCTGTTTATTAGTGACACTGACCTGTTAGCACACTTGGTACTTTGTTATGGTCCTATAATATTTAATCATATTTAATTTTTATAATATTTTTGTCTTATTTTCTGTCTTTTATGTGAAGCACTTTGGCATGCCGCTGGTTTTTAAATGTGCTCTATAAATAAAGTTGTATTGTATTGTTGAGTTTGCAGTTTTGATTTTTATGTTTGATTGGTTGAGTTTTGGTTTCCTGCCTTGCAGTATTAGTTAACAGTAATTTCTGGCTCTCTTCCACAGTGCGTCTTTTATCCTGCCTTCCTAAACCAATCCCTGAGCCTGGTTCTGCTGCAGGTTTCTTCCTGTTAAAAGAAAGTTTTTACTTCTTTCCATCACTCTGTGCTTGCTCACAGTGGGCTGTTTGATTGTTGGGGTTTTATCTCTATCATTGTAAGGTCTTTACCTTATAACACAATGCTCCTTGAGGCGACTTTTGTTGTTATTTGTTGCAAAATAAATCAAATTGAATAGAACTGTATTATCATTCTAGCAATGCCAGCCTCCTTTTTATTGGATTATTTGAGTTTTCCGAGTAGCAGTTTAGATTGTCTTCCTGCTCTAGTATTTGTTTGGAATTCGCAATGTGTATTTAGCTTTCTACTTTTAATTTGCTATTTGTGTTTACTTCCCTCAATGTTTCCATATTCGCTCATGTCTCTGCCTTGTTTTGTTGAAATTTCTCATCTGAATTAGTTCAGTCATGTTGAGAATTTGTTGGCTTTGACCTTGGTAGAAAACTTGTTGAGGTCAAGGGAAGGAGAATTAATAAGAAATCTCACAGCTCTCCCAAACAGTGTGATAGCAATATTTGCCATGTTACAATTAAAATGTTCAGAAGATGGACTACAAAATCCACATCTTACTTCATCCCATCATGTTCTATCGTGTTCATTACATGGGTTGTAATTTTACACACAAAGTAACCTAAAGTATAAATGTCTCATATCTTCTTTCCTGCAATGTAACTCCTTTCATCCTGATTAAAGATCTCTATTTTCCCTCCAACCATCACTTATCCCAGCTGACCCAGAGTGAAAATTAATTAATGATAATTCTCAAGGCTGGCAACAGAAGCAGAACCGAAAAGCTTTAATATAATTTGATCAGTTACCACGGTTCATAGTCTTGATTTAGAGAGCTTATATAAATCTTCATAGATTCTTATAAACTGAGGACAAAAGCTTGATAAAAAGGAGATTTTATCTCAGCACTGATGTTCAGAGTTCACCTGAGGTTTTCACCTTTACCAGCTTCCTGTTTAAAAGTGTATGAGCAGGCTGTGGCATGAAATTGCAGGTCCACTTATTTAATTGGCCTTTACCTGATGTGCATTACTTTGCCAGTTTTGTTGATGTTTTCATGAATGGTAGGTCGATAATTCGTTGTTGTGAATTAGGGGCTGGAATTTTCTCCTTTCCTTTTATAAAAAATGTAAATTCTGCTAAAGGAGGTAATAAATAAACCATTGACTCATCCTTCCTTAGCTCTTATTATGGCTGCCACACAGATAATTCTAGGTCACTTCCCTCATTTAGGAACCTTCTTAAGCAAATTTGACAGTTCACCAACAACCGATGTTTCTATGTCTCCTTATTTCAGTATTAGTTGGTTCATTTCATGTTGGTTTTAGCTTTGCAAATATCCTTGGGCAAGACACGAACCCCAAGTTGCACGCCGATGCATCCGAGCATAAATGTGTGTGAATATTAGATAGAAAGCACTTACATAGGAGAAGCATAGAAAAAAGTGAGTGTATGACTGAGTGAATGAGGTAAGTTGTATAAAAGCTCTTTGAATGCTCAATTAGACAAAAGCAAACCAGTCTATTTATCAACCGTCTCGTTGTTTACCCAGCCGTTTTCCTAGTTTCTGCTTGGTACTGCTCCCTGCTTGTTACTTCATCTCTACTGTAGTTTCTCAGTCTAGTTAGCCTTTGTTTGCTCCTCTGGCACCTCTATTTATCCATTTTAATTACGTTTTTTGGCATCTTGGCTTTTCAACATCCTGCATTTATTACTCTCTCTATCTGAAGATGATAGATTCAGATTAAAATTTGTTTTCTATCCTCTATTTCTTGCATCTTTCCTTAGATCTTCATTTGGGTTACTTGTAAAAAAAAAAGAAATTCAATGTTCTACTATGTACTTGACCCGCTTGCTTAAAATCCAAAGTCTTGTCTTACAGGTTCGGTCATGTTAATCTTATTAAGGTTAATAGATTTTGAGTTTCCTGGCTGTAAGAGACTCTCAGATATCTAACATAAGCGTGCTTTGAAGCTGAATGAAGGTAAGACTATAATCATTTCAAATGATCTGATTAACAGTAGCTTAAAAGTTGAAGACGATATAAACCTCCTACCTGTGAACTCATTATAGTGAAACCAAATTTTGCATTTAGACAGACATGTAAAATTACCTTATTCTCATTACTGGTTTCAGTCCAATAATGCTGATGTATTTCTGGAAAAAAATCTGGGACCTCTTGAACCTCCTATTACATTTTCATTTTTCAGACAGTGCACGCTAGTTCTGCAAAAGAAAAAGAAGAAAAAAACCACACATCCTGCCAGCCTCGACGATAGCTTCTAATCTCAGTTTCTGACCCGAGAGGAACCGATGCCTCCTCGAATGAACAATGCCGTTCTCGTCAACTGCAAAGAAAGAGAGAAGACTGAGTGACTGAATAATTTTCTTTTTATGAAATATCAAGCTATTATTCTCAAGTGTTTTTCAAAAGGTTATTTTAGAAAATTACCAACAATTTAGTGTGATATTAAAGTTATATCAAAAGTAGTTAATTATACAATGTGCTGTTCTTTCTTTTAAACTGACACTTCCTTTTGAAATCCTCCACACAGGAACTTCTCAATCTCCTGCATCAGTATTGATCTTCACATCCTGAACAGAGTTGTAACTGAACTTAGTGAACTTAATGGCCTTATCGATTCTTTCAAATGAACAGGAGCGTGTGTGCTCTGTTGGATACTGTTTAAACAATCACCAATAACTCCAAGAACACCAGCAGCGATAAGACGTCAATCACAGATAACTCCTTCAGCAGCGTACATCATAAAACACTTTGATTACTTTAAAGAGTCTGCAGTGAAAAAGAGGATGGCTGGCTCTCAGGGCAAAAGCAATACAGCATGTTGTTATATGCAGACATTTTATTTTAGGAAACTACTGCTTGCAGTATTATGCACTCTCTTTAATAACAACCTCCTAGTATCAGGTTGGACTCCTTTTGCCTTCTGTTCTGGAAACATTGCTCAGAGAGTTTGGTCCATATTGATGTGATAGCATCACAGAGTTGCTGCAGACATATCAGCTGCACATCTGTTTGTTCCACAACCTCCCAAAGGCTTGGATAAAGATCTGGTGACTGTGGAGGCCATTTCAGTACAATAATCTCATTGTTGTGTTCAAGGAACCTGCCTGAGATTATTTGAGTTTTGCGATATGGAACGTCATCCTTTATGAAGCAGCCATTACTAGATGGGTACACTGTGGTCATAGAGGGATGGACATGGTCAGCAACAATACTCAGGTAGGCTACACAGTTTAAATGATCCTCAGTTGGTACTAAGGGGCTCAAAGTGTGGCAGGAAAATATCCACCACACCAGGACACAAGCACCTCTACCACCCTGAACTGATACAAGGCGGGATGGATCCATCTCGTCATGTTTATGTCAAATTTTGACACTACCATCTAAGTCCAGAAAGCGAGACTCATCATCTTCTCTTGTCTAACTCCGGTGAGTTTATGTGGATTGGAGTTTCGGTTTCCTGTCCTTAGCTGACAGGAATAGCATCGTGTTCTCCAATTTTCAGCCTGTCAGAGATGCTCTTCTGCGTACCTTGGTTGCAATGAGTGGCTATTTGACTTATTGTTGCCATCACCTTGAAACACTCTGGCCGTTCTCCTCTGACATCTCACATCAATGACTCATTTTCTCCCAGAGAACTGCTGCTCACTGGATATTTTCTATTTTTTAGACCATCCTCTGTAAACCCTTAAGATGGTTGTGTGGGAAAAATCTCAGGAGTTCCTCAGTTTCTGAAATACTCAGACCAGCCTGTCTGGCAGCAAGGTAATTTTGATTACCTTTCTTAACATATTGATGCTCAGTTTGAACTTCACCATGTCTCCATGCTTAAATGCATCTGGTTGCTGCTGTGTGATCAGCTAGTCATTTGTATTAATGGCAGGTTGCTGTACCTAATAAAGAGGCTGCAGATTCTAGCCGGACTTTGATGCTCAACCTGAATAAAAATTCTGTCGACATGAAAGTAATTTACAACAGCAAATGTGTTTTTAAGGAAGGGTAATTGCAAGTGGATTATGTTTTCTATTAATGTGACAAGGAAATTTGGCAAGTGGAAAATGGGCTGATAATGGTGTATTAGAAAGCTGTTTACTGACAACATTTTTATTTTCGTTCCAAAATAATTTCCTACCAGACTACAGCATCATTAATTCTGTTGCGGTCGGATTGTTTTACAGAGAAAAAAAAGCTACTTTTGCTTGGAGACATGTTTTATTTGTTAACATCTAAATAAAAAAAATGATTTGGACAGAGTGCTTTACATTTATAGAACGGAGTCAAAAGTATGACTAAAAGTTAAAAGCACTTCGAGTGGGCAGTGAGACTGGAAAAGTAAAAGTACATTACATTATATCACATCTAACCTTAACCAAACAGCTGTTGCCTAAACCCAAACACAGATGTGTGAGAGTTTATGGGCTTTGCGTACCCACCATCGGCCGTAAAACCCTCCTGACAACTCCAGTCCAATTTATAATGGATTCAAAAATTTTGTCTGTAAGCCTAATCCAGACAAAAGTTGTTCCTAGCCACAGTCTAATTGGCAAGACAATTTAGAACCATGTGGGCAGATACAGACTGTTACTTCAGTTGCTACACAATTAGGGAACCACAAGGGATATGGATGACTATATAATTTTTGGTACAAAAAAAGGGAATTGCATGTTTGTGAGGCCTTAGCGACCCATCACTGGTGTCTTCAACACAGAATGATGGAAACACTGAAGGTCACTACCCATTAAATTAAATGTACCCATTGAGGAATCCTAGTAATGTCGGTGACACAAAACATGAACTCACAATTTGTACGTAGGCTTCTTTGTAATCGCAGAATGACCAAAACACTGAAGGCCACTCCCCTTTAAACTAAATGTACCCATTTAACCCACAAAACACAAACTCACAATTGGTGCGTAGGCTTCTTTGTAAATTAAAAGTCACATCCACTAAGAGTATGGCAGGACAGTCAGTGAGATCACCTTTAGACAATCACAATGAAAAAAAGATCCCAGTATTAATACCTGTCTTATTATTTCTTGTTGTCATTACTCCATCTTCAAGCAAAGTTGTAGAGGGCTGGACTTGGGGGAAGCTCAACAGAGACACACCATTAACACTCACATCTACACCAAATACCAATTTAGAATCCCTCGTGTCTGGACTTTGGACTACCACTCGATATTTATGTTTCTTGTAGGATAAATTGTTTGTCTGGTGATTCTCAGATTTCACATGTAGCCTCATGGTTCACTCAATACACCATTTTGTCCACTGGACTTAAAAAACAATGACCAGGTTTTATTAAAACACAAAAATAAGATTGTGTGTTCCTGGTAAAATGACAACAGCCTACTAAAATCGCTTAAGTCACTCAGGAAGATAAACACCACCTCTTCAAATCTAAATGCAGGAGAGGTTATTTCAAAATGCCATTCCTCCGACATGACACAGTATGGAGTTACTGGTCTGACACAACAATAGAGTAAAATATGGATGTACTCTCCGTGCAGTGTCACTGTTATGGATGCACCCCAGGGTTTAGACTATTCTAGAAAGGTCACTGTCCCCCTTAGCTGAGTTCTACAGACATGCTTGTGCTTCCACACTGGAGCGTGGCTGAAGACGACACTGATTTTGGATCAAAGTGTCTTGTGTAAGTCAAACTTTAGAAAGTATTCTTAATATGTCTCTATAGAAATATAAAGAGAGCATTCATCAACTTGTGAGGAAAACATTAAAACATGAGTTTATTGAAAATTGCAAAACAAATAGAAATGTTCTGAGGTCATTCTTACAGTCTTAGAATCAGTGATACCAACTGTCCCCGCGAGAAGTGACTTCAACAAGGAAATGTCTGTCCTGTTTAGTTCACAAAGCCATCAAAGACATATAGTTGCACTTGTCTAACTGTGAATACATTTCCCAAGAACCTAATGCTCATGTATGGTTGTAATTATGTGTATCTGATGATATTAATTAGGTTGTTTTTGCTGAAGTTTGTTGTGTGGTCTATACATTTCTTTTTTTTTAATTTTGGTTGGTTTTTTTGTTTTGTTTCTTTATAAAATCCCAAACTCCCGTCTGTTAAAGCTGGCTGTTTCTCCAGTCCATGTTCTCTGTTACTAACACTGCTTCTACATGCACTCTCTAAATGCAAATTCACTATTGTTTTACACATATATTCTTAAAATGACCAGCAGGGGGCGAATTCAAAGTCTATTCAAACTGAATGATATAGGACCTCAGAAAACAATGAGTTTATCTGTTTACCACAATATGATGATGATTATTCTGTAAATTGCGGTTCCATTAAAGCCAAAAACATGAGATTTTGAGTGTGAGATTTCTTGAGTGTGCGATTTGTCATGTCCAGTTTCGAAGCCTGACAATGAAGATGGAAAATTTGCTTTGATAGAAGTTTCAAGATAGAACTTTATGAGCCAGTGAGTGACTTCGTAGCAGTTATGTCCATTTTAAAATCTAATATGTGGCGGCAAAGGCCAAGTGGCTCCATAGTGTAATGGTTTCCATAGCAAGAAGATACACAAATCCCTTTATGATTGCACCAGGAAGTGCATCCAACATAAAATCTTTGCAAACATTCAGAGCTACCTGCTGTGGTGACTCCTCGTGAACAATGGGGCAACAAAATTAATCATGTGGCTGCACTCTGTAATCTCATTTAACCTGTGCTAGATAGTCCTCTTAACTCTTTAGGTAGCATGAAAAGATATACAATACAAAACTCCAACCATAAAAATGTCAAGAATGCCAAGAATAGTAACCAATAACACATTTCTTATTCGTCCCTGTTGTTCTGTGTTTTTTCAGCTCATAGTGCAAACTGCCACGGCTTTGCCATTTCAAACCCAGGTGCACAGTTCGCCTGATTGCATTACTCTCACTGATGAACACAGTGTTAAATTAGAATTAGACCTGTTTATTTAAAGGGAAGAAATCCAGACATGAGAGATTTTGACTGACTCCTGTGTCTTCCTCCTAAGTAGACCTTTAACCTGCAGTTTATGAATTCATCCACTGCATACAGGTGAATTTTTATGTATAACAGAACTGGTGTCAAAAGGTGCAAAGATTAATCCTTTTTTCCATTTGACATTAAGTCTGGTGTTTAATACTATATGTGTGCAGTTTCCTACATTTCTCGGTAGCTTTAGGTTCGGGCGATTGCGTGTGTGGGCATTGCAAGGTTATCGGGTGAGCTGTGATGTGATGAAATGTCCTATTTTGGGAGCTTTGATGCAACAAGCCCCATGAAACCCTGCTGTGCCAAGTGTCCACACTGTTTTCTCTGAGTGCTGTCGATCAGTCGGGAGGGTCGATATGTTCCTGTCTCTCGGGGGAGGGAGGGGGTTATGTAACGATGACTTCAGTGAGGAGACAGAGGAGTCGTCTTTGTTGTTGACAGCGAGATGAAGAAACTGCATGCCTTTCTTTGAACTCTTACTAACAGTCATTAATTTACTCTGAAAAAATAGATGAAAAGAAGTGCAGCTCTTTCTTCTACTTTGAATAAGCCTGAATCTTTCTGAAATCTTTTTTAAGGCATAAACAATTTTAATAAGGAACATTCAGACATATTAATTCACAGTATTATATTACAGTATACAATAAACATAATATGAACTACTCCAATTAGCAACACTGCAATGTTTTAATAACCAACTCCAACATTATGTGATTCTGGACACTGACACATAGTATTTTTAATATTTTAGCTTTGCACCTAAGCATATCCAAATTACTAGAATGAATAAGAGTTTGAGAGGTTGAACAGGAAGCGTTGAATCTGTCAGGACAAAAGTACATGACCATGAAAGAGGATCATTCAGGACTTTTATTTGATGGGAATTATATTAAATGCTACATTGTATTTTGACTGGGAATCTTTAAAGAGAAGCTAACATGGGGGAAAAAGATGTTTCGCTGTTGCTCACATGGTTTTTCAGAGCTATTGTGACATATTATAGTTACAAAGAGCTTAGAAGTCATGAGTTCATGGACTAATTTTTCAGCATGTTCCTAATTTTGACAATAATGAGCATGTGCAAGATGGACAATTTCTTTGCCATAATGGCAAAAAGAAACCTTTCTTCTAGTAAAGAGAAAAAAAACATTCTCCTACCTTGTAATTTTTGAACAAAAGGTAAAAGTTTCGCGTAAAAGCTCCCCCCAGCTCGTAGATTGAGCAGCTGTGTGATAATAAAAGTAGCACAGCCTTTTAGCAGCACTAATTATCCATGTACATTTGGCCACAGTGGGATAACCCACTCTTTTTGACAAACTGCCTTACTCATTCATTAAAAACCATAGTGGTTTTTATTCTTTGCTTTCAAACCAAAACTCAGAGACTTGGTCTTCATTATTCTAACGTCATAATGTGTTTGTGTGAGTGCTAAGTGGAGGGCCTCCTGATTGTAAGACCCACATTTAGTACTGAATGTTGTGTGGATAATTAATCAGAAAAAGGGGCTAAATTCAGCACGTTTACTGTTTCTGTCACCTGTTAGTGACAGCAAAAGCTTTTATACACTTTGAGCGCTACTTGCCCTTGAGGTCCTAAGTCACATGAGTGTTGGTTACATATTTATGAATTAAGTGATAGTGGCTTTATAGTGCAAATTAACTTCTGAGTGTAGTCTGCTTTAAATTGTAAATGAGAGTTTGTTTTCATGTATAGTGTGGCTGTTATATCTTGACCTCGGAAATGGATCCAGAAATCGTTAAACAGTCACTTTCCAGGCCTTTCAGCAGAACCTCAGACTCCATTAGCAAACAGAGCTGCTCTTTTACAGCACACGCACTGAAGTTCAGTACTTTTATCACATTATGACAACTTAGATGTACCCGTTAGGTGATGTTAATTGAGAGAAAACACCAACAGCTCCATAAAAGATGGTAAGTGAGCCACCATTTGTGGGTATTTCTGCCCTCCGTCATGGTTCTGGGTCATTCGACCCAGCATTTTGAGTTTGTGATGTTTTTCTGATTTTTTGTAAAGGGTTAGGTTTGTCATGTAGTTTAGTCCTTGGTTTTCATGTCAACTTAATATTACTCCCAGCTCTTGTTTTCTTATCCCTGTGTCATCCCCTGTTCTCTGTCCGAGTCTATCGTGTCTTCTGTGTCGCGTCCTTGTTGTGTTGTGCTTTCACGTGTGCTGTCTCATGTTCCCTCGCTCCCTCGAAACAAACATGATTGTGATGTACAATATTTCAGCCTTTCTACCCTTATGTTCGTCACATGCAGTAAAGTATTTGAAGCCTTTTTCTATTAAAATTTTGATGTTTATTGGTTATATCCCATATCCCAGATCGATCAACAGTATAGGAATGCTCTACTTCTGAAAAGTATGTGCTTTCATACACTCAGTATTTGGGGTTGGTTAGTGCAGTTCTGTCGCTCTACATTTTCATCCAGACTCTGGGACCTTGACTTCTAAATGAAAAGCAAAAAAAGCTGGAGAAAGAGGACTTTTTCCAGCTGAGCACGTTTCAGTTCTTCTGGTGTCTGTGGTTGACGACTGCCTTTATAATAAGACTGCGACAGTTATCTTTAGGGCATCTGTGCATGCTGGCACTGACACTGGCCTCAGTCCACTCTTTGTGAAGCTCTTTCAGGTTTTTCAACTTTTCTTGACAATCCTCACATACCCATTGCGTATGCATCTTTTCCTACTACTTTAAGCTGTGTTGGAAGAAATAAACAGCTGAAAACACTTTGTCTTGGCTTGTGATTTCTTCATAATGGGAAATAAAGGGTCTCAGCTTGCAATGAATTTCAAAACTTTTCTTTCTTCTTTTCTTTTCTCCACACTACGGGTTGACTGGAGGCAAGTAATATGGTTAATGACACATTTGGCATAAGGTTTTGGATTCACATTACTTTTAAGCTTCCTGCACAAGCTGTCAGGTGTGTGTATAACTTTGACAAGCCCTTTTCTTTCTGTGATTTTCACCCCAAGTTGCAATTTGCATGGGACTGTCAACACAGCCTCCATTTAATAATGTTTTTGGCCAATTCAGTTATTCATTGAGGATTTGCTGAATGAATAGGAGTAAACTGGCAAATACTAAAGGAAAACAGGCAGATGTTGAATAAATGCCCTTGCTCCAAAAACACTGGCTCCTTCAGAATTTGTGTTTTGTAAACGTCAACGAAGAAACCAGAGAGTCATGAAGTCAAGGACAAAAAAAGAAGAGGCAAAATATTCCTAAATTATAAAATAATTATTTAAATAAATTGTCAGTGGACAGTGTGCGTCAATACTGCTTTAGCGGTGAGTCACTCATTCGTGAAGATGTTCGCTCACATGTTTGCATTGCAACTCACCATTTCAGAGATTCAATACCACATGAGCACTCCGTGCCTGCTCTCTCTCTGTGCTCTGTTGTAAAGTTCTTTAATTTGTTAGTTCATCTGAATCTAAAACAACAAAAGGACGAAATCACTGAAGATGTTAAAGCCCTACAAACATTTTGATGTTCGGTGACTTGAATGAATTCTTTTTAAATCCATTCATGACTTTGTTTGTCTTAAGGAAGGAACAACAATTGAAAGCTTAGCTAACATATGCTGTCTACTCAGTGTTTTACTTTTCAGCAGAGGAGAAACTGTTTACAAGAGATTTTGTGCACTTTCCTTTTATCAGTTGGAAAATTATAGTTGAACTAACTCTAAACTAGGATTGCACAATTATAACTAGAATGATTATCACAATTATTTCAATCAGCAGTGAGATCACAATTACTAGTCATGATTATCCACTGACAATTTTTGTACATTTTTTTAAACCTGGTCTAAGTGCATCTATTAGAAGCCAAATTTTAAGGCTTTCACTCCATTCACTGCACCTAATGGATGTGAAACTTGAAGCAAATAATTCAAATTATTTCCCTTATGACCTTTGTGCTTGCTGTCTGGCCAAATGAGCTCAGGACAATATATTTAAAGGTCCTGTATTCTGAACAAATGGAGTTTTAAAAACTATTAAAACCTCAGGGTGAAATAATTTCTCTAGTTGATTGCATCAACAACAATAATGGCTTGTCATCTTCTAGTACAAAGGTGGGGAACTTCAGGCCTCAAGTGCCGGTGTCCTGCAGGTTTTAGATATCACCCTGGGTCACCACACATGAATCTAATGATTAGTGATTACCAGGCCTGTGGAGAACTTCGGGACATGTTGAGGAGGTAATTTAGCCATTTAAATAAGTTGTGTTGGATCAAGGCCACATATAAAACCTCCAGGACCAGCCCTCGAAGCCTTGAGTTCCCCCACCCCTGTTCTAGTGCATTGCTTAGGGCCCACTTGGCCCTCTTCCTTGGTCTGGCTGAGAAAGACAGATATTTGTAGTTCTTTTTGTCCCCCCTTCAAGTCATTGTCTACTACACCTAGAGAAGATGCTTCAAACATGTCACATGCATGTCGCCCACTAGTGGAAAGGAGAAACATCTTCCCCTCATTTTTTCCACCTGGCTACACCTGTTTTGCATAACATGCAGGTATTTTCATTTTAGTTATGCACACAAGGTGATAACTTATCTTCATTTCAATAAATTGATCACTTTCCTAAGTCTTTTTCACTAACTGTGTTTACAGGATGCAGAACAAAATGGAATGGTGATTTCAATGTGTCTTTATGAGCTGGATGGAAACACACACAGCCCTGCAACACTTGCACTGGACTGACTCGTCACTTTTTCCTGTGCCCGATATATTTCAGTTTTTCTGCACATTTGCCTTTTAAAAGACTGTTTCCAGGAAATGTCAAGCTGCACGGCAAAGGGAACAGCTGTGTTTGGTACATGCATCCATGTCTTCAGGCAATGATTTGGGGAGCACTTGTTGTTTTTTGTTTTACATTTTGTTAGCAGAGCGCACATTTTCAGTTTTACTCAGTGGTGTTCATTTAATTGTTGAAAGCCTGTCATGATCCTGGGTCTTTGACCCAGCTTTTTTGAGTCTGATGTTTTAGTCGTTGTTGTTTTTATTATTGTATGTTTTCTGCAGCTTGTTGATCGTTCATATCATTGTAATTTTTAGATATTGCTGTATTTTCTGTGATCCTCATGTTTTCTTAGTTTTAGTTACACCTCCTTTTGTAATCCATGATTGTAGTTATTAGTTTTAGTTTATTCTCTGAACTTCAGCTAGCCTGCCTTCCCTCTATTCCCTGTGTATTGTTAAGTCTCATCTGTAGTTTTGCTTCTCTTGTCTTGTTTTGCCTGATTAGTTTCAGCTGTCTTTCCTGGTGTTTTACATTTCCCTACATTTCCCATGTCCTCAGCCTCCTGGAGTAAGTCAGGAATTTCACCTGCATGCCCTCCCACCATATCTCTGCTCTAGAAGAAGAAAGAAAATGTTGGACATCCTGTTCCAGTCATTTCATTTCTCATTCACTCACCTGGTGAACCACCCCTCCATCTATACCGCTGCTTTGCCTGCATACATTAAGCAAACCGCCATCTCTCACTAGTGCGATCATACACTCCTTCTACCTGAACAACACTCCCTCTGTTGCAGTGGCTCCTGTTCTTTCTCTCACCTGCACCTTCACCTTAGTAATCCCTCTGTTCAACAAAGCGTCATCCAAAACTGAAAAGCCACGTGAGTCTACTTTTGTGGTCCACCCTTTGCACATCAGTGACTTGGCCTTGACAAAGCTGTCCTGGGGTCAGGTGCTTGAGTTAACTCAATTGGCCTGTTTTGATGTTGAGGACTGAGCCTACCGAGTCCCTCCTGGACGATGAAGCTCTTTCGCGATGTCTAAAGGTCTTTGCTCTAAGCTCTGTCCATAACAGACAAGCAGAGCATGAATCCACGTGTCAGTTTCCTGCTCCCTTCATCCCTCACTTGTGAACAAGACCCAGAGATATTCAAACTCCACCATTTGGGGCAGCAACTCATTCCTTACCCACAATGTGCACTTTTCCAGATGCCATTAAAACACACTGGGTTAATTCTTCTGCTACTGAGCTGAAGTTGGTCCACAGATTCTTCAGGGTGGCTGCCTGCTGCTCCTAATACTTAAAGGGTTAAATGAATCTCCCTATGACAATAATGTACATCTAATGATAAATATTTCCTGGTTTACTATAAATGCCTGTCTCAGCCATGTTTATGAGGATTGTTTTCACTTGACACATTATGGGCATTTTGATTGTAATAAATCATTAACCACTTATCTAAATGCATCATGTAATGCGATTTGACAGAACACACTAATTAATGTGTGCATTTTTGTCCGATAGGTGAAGAGAGTAAATTATTTTTGATGGTGTTCGCGAGAAAGCAACAGGATAAGCAGCCTGAACTGTTTACAATTACAATTCCTAATGCACCCGGCACATTGTTGATAAAATTGCACTCTAGGATAATTTAATGAATTGAAGTAAACTGAAATTTCCCAAAAAAGCTGTGCTGAAATCAATAGAATGACTTGGGGTAAGTGTGAGTGAACCAGGAATACAATGCAAGCAAGATATTGTGTTTTACTTCAGGATATCATTGTCACAGGATTTCTACAAGTGCTTAACCTCTGTGAACTGAGGATAGTGTATTTTTTCTCGAGTTTAACACTTTGATATCTACTACTAGTTTTCTCCTGCTCCTGCTGGATGCATGGTTTATACCCAGTTTAATAAAAGAGAACTTGAAAGAATTTAATAGTTTAAACTGCGCTGTTTTGCAGCTCCACTGTCTTTTAACCTTCAGCTAAGGTTGATCGTGATTTATTGCTGTCTCAGAGTAAATATCAGCCTTTATTAGCTGGTATTTTCTGAAGAAAAAAAGACTTTAAAGAACCTTTAGAAATGATGTTAGACTATGTGGTCCGTAGAAATGGAACGATGAATGAAAGGATGTTTGTTACTTTTAAATGATGTTTTTCCAATTTTTGCTTAAATGTCTTTCAGACCTCTATATATTTTTCTGATTAGTCACACAGCAGTCCAGTGAGGTTTTTTGTTTTGTTTAGTAGCAATTTGTACTTTTCAGTGGAGAGCTTATTACTTATCAAGAACGCAATTCCGGTTTGCCTCAAAATAAACATTTCCTTTATGGCATGAATTTGTTCTACCTGCATGGTCCTGTTTGTGATTTCAGATTTATTTAGCAGCAACAATCTGACAGGAAGCATTACCCATCCTGCTTGAGCTGACAGACCAAATATGGTTAAAGCTTTCCTGAGTTTCAGGCAGGTACATTTGCTTTTCCAAAGAAAAACCAAACTGGACTCTGGTCCAGTTAATGCTGATTCTTTCTCTCAGTAATTTCTCATCATCTGATTAAACACTTCTATCTTGAGTCAGGTGGTCTCTTCCAGAATGACAGTGTCGCCATCGACGAGGAAGATCACTGAATGGTTTTATGCAGTGGCACGCCAAGGTAAGCGGTGCTTGTTCAGTGAAAAAATGAAAACATACAAAAGTGGAAGCAAAGTGATCCCTTTCCTTTTATCTCAAATAGTGTCCTGTCATAAAGCTTCGTACCTGTTTGCATCCATCTTTTGAATTTTGCCAAAGTTGTCTGTTGTCCCAAGATGAGCTCCTCTCGCCTATGAATCACTGAAGTCTGTATGGGGCCAGTATTTTGAAGGGTATGTCCATGTCAAATTAACAATGGAGGCTAGCAGCTTTTTCTTTATTATATATTTTTTTCACTAAAAGAAGACATTAATAAAAGATGTTTTGTTTGTGGGAGTTTTGTTTTTGCACCTTCATTTGCTTTTTGTTTTGGGGTCATAGTTTGGGTTGAAATGCACAGATTCCTAAAAATTACCTTGAACATCAACAACAATTAGTCTTTATATTATGTAAATATCCTATAGTAAAAATAAATAAATAAATATAAAATGAGGAAAGTATTACTAATGTTTTAACAGTTTTACTCCTCCAAAACTGTCCAACACAGCCACTTATTCATACACTTATGAATACTCAGAGTGCAAAATCATTGAGTGCTTTATCAGGCTTGGAGCAGAGCACATTTCAACTCTGCTCCAGCAGTCAGTCACAGACTATTAAGTAAAATATAATTCTTTCAGGTCCAGTAACCCCAGCACTCAGCTCAATGGAAAGTCCCCCTTCTTAACGAGACGTAAACATGCACAAATTGGTATTATTTCCACGTTAATTTGTATGAAAATCATGTGCACAAGGCTTGACTGCTTATCAGAAACTAACTTGCCAAAATAGTTTTACTCCTTGTTCAAAGTCACTCAAATTACATTTCTTCTCCATTCTAAGGTTTTTGAATTTCACGTGCTCTCATATGATTGGCTAATTAGATCTCCTTAATTTAATATGCAAAACACAATACAAATAAACATTCAAATTTCAATAAAGAACAGGGAGAAATCTGCTATAAATCCATACTGTAGAAAGACCCAAACGTGCTATCATATTTAAAGTGTCTTAAATGGGCAATAATGATAGTAGTGGAGATACAGTAGAGCTAATGGATGTTCTTAACCTTTCTACTTGTAAATGTCAGGAAAACAAAACTGTTAACCCTAAACTTGTAAGAACATGGTGGTTACATTATATACATGAGAAAAATGCCTGAGTGACATTTTTACCAGGTGTGCTGTTAAGTTTTGTTTTGGTTGCAGACATTTCTCAGACGTCTCAGCTCTGTTAAGCTGTCCTTCAGTTATATGGAGGTGGGGTGAAGCTTTGTTACTGACTTTACTGAGTGGGAGGCAATAAAAAAAGAGACTTGTTGGAGAGGTACAGGTTCAAATATCTTCATACATTTAGTCACCTATCCTTTAGATCTTTACTGTTGATGAAACCTGATGATTACTGGAGTTAGTTCATGCCAAATATGAAAATGGTTTCACACTTTAGATTCATGCTTTACAGTTTTCATGTCTCTCATGTATCTGACACATGCACAACAAAAAGTCTTTCAAAAGTGGATGCAAGCACCAGTGAGTTTTTGTTGCTCTATGGTCATTCATAAAAAGAAAAAATATCCCATTACACCGCATGGATTCTCAAAATAGCCACATTTTCAGGAAACTGGCGTAATTTCCAGGTCAGGAAACAATTATTTTACCACAGAGTTTTATCCACTGGATCAATTTTAGCAGTTTTACGGTTTCTTTCAATGTTCCTGACTACAAGGAAGTCAAATTTAAAACTGAAACACTTCTTTAGAGCTTCCTTTTCCCATTCTTAACAACTATGTATCATAAATCACTGGATACTTGCAGTATAATTATTTCCATGTCTTACAGAAACATGATAGATGAGCATTATCCTTTTTTTTTTACATTAACTTTGCTACTTACAGAAACCCAAACTGGTTAACATCAGTTAATCAAGCTTTCAAGCAACATTAAAATTGTCAGATTGCAAATGAAATCAACAAGAGCTGTGCATCCTTTAAGAGCAAGGTTTGGACATTTGACACACTAATTAAGTACTGTGCTATGAACAGATTTTCTGTATCCAGGACTCCACTCACAAAACATTGGATTAATGCTTCACCTTCTCAGCCAGCCTATTGGAATCATTGATTGCCAGGAGTCCAGGCTCAAACAAGAGTACTACTTCTACAAATACCTCTTTTTTTAACTTTGATAATTGTGTTGTACTTGCAACTTCAGTTTCCTGTGATAGAGGTGCTACCTGACGTAGCTTTCTGCTGCTCTTCCCCATGACACTTAAGAAACAAGCGGGACCTTTGAGTGTTATTCTCTGCTCCCTGAGTTTAAAATGTTACGCCCAAATAAGAAAAATAACCTAAAAGACATTGTTCTAATATTTTTCTCCATTCAGCAGGGGCTGACTTGATTTGTAAGTAAAGATTTGCTCATCGAAAGAGTGAGGGAGAAAGAAACAGGACTGAGCATACGGACAAAATGATCAGCCGTTTTTTGATGACCTTTTAATGCTCTTGATCCTCCTGGCTGTTATTCACTTGATTTTACCATTCATTCATTAATTTTATGTTTTGAGTGCTCAGATTTGTGCGAGGGCGCAGGATTAATGGAGTGCTGTGAAAATGTGTTTGAATTTTAAACGCATGACTTGTTGCTGTTGTTGTTGGTCAGAGACTGTTTCCTGGTTAAATCCAGCACCGTCGCACATCAATGCGTGAAATATTTAACTCATTTTAATTGGTGATTTCTGTTCCTGCCATCAAATAAACTTGGGGGCTTGAATATTTAATATTACATTAATATTACATTATAAAATGTAATGTTTGTGGCACAAACAGATGGAACAGATAGGGACAAATATAGCCATCAAGTCACAACGGCACCATATTACTCTCAAAATTAAAATGAAAAATAGAGGATGATAACCTACTGTTTTACTACACATAAAGAGCTGCTCATTTTTACTGCCATGTCATTTACTTCATAGTGGACTCGATCAGAATTATGATAACAGTTTAAAACAACAAAAAAAATATTAAAATTCTGTGTAACAAAACCAAAGAGATGTCATTATTTCAGTTATTTCTCTTTGCAAAAAACTAGCGACGGCATTACACACAATATACTTCAGTTAAGGTGTGTTACCTTAATAAGCTTTAATACTTCAAGCCCGAGGTACAGATAAGCAGCTTGTTATGGAGAACTCCTAATCTTAAGGTAACATTAGTTTTTACTTTATAGCAGATGCTGACTCTGTATTTTTCACATGATCCTTGGAGTGCAGAATTAAATGATTTGCAGGAGATTAAGAAGTTAAAAAGTTTATTGAAAGTTGCAAATAAATTACGCGATGTTATATTCTTAATGCGTGCATGTCAAAAGTGAAGCTCGTGCCTTAGTAAGAGACTTGAATGCAAGAACAGCTCACTACAGATGGAAGCTAATGCATAAAACCACCATTTCCGTGATGGTTCTCAGTTTAACATAAAAAATCAGAGTATTGGTGTCCAGAAACACAAATCAATAAATCTAAGTTGGCGTTTTTCACGCAGGAACAAATTTATTTAGTTTAGTTCGTTTAGGGATTCTGGTCTTGTACTTATTGATTTGTGTCCTTAGATGTGAAATGCAGTTTATAAGTCCTTGTATAATGTGTGAGGGCTTGGTGGTGGTATCCTTTTGCCAATAAGAATAAAGAACACAGGTCTTCAAAGCCCCACATAGAACAGATCCTTGTAACACTTTTTTTTACACTCTTCTTTTACACTGCAGTTTATTTTCATTCATTATTTGGTGAGATTTAGACACCAGAAACTATGCAGTAAGGTTTAAGTTAAAACCTGTTGGTGTTGCCACCTTTTTAAAGATCAGATTCTTTTGTTGCCAGGGTAACGAGTCTCAACAACTTATATGCCGCAGATAAAACATACCTCCAAGTTTCAATTTCATGACTTCTCTGCCATCAACCCTGAGAGCTCAGTTTATTTAGTTACTAATTAAGTTACATGATTTGTGGTGTTGCTACTGTGTGGCACTAGAAGAATAACTCGTGGAGAGGTAGGTATATCAATAATGTACAATGTAGTGCACTAATGTCGCTAATTGAATTAAAATTCCTGTATTGTCATTGTAGTCCAACAAGATTCAGTTAGAAATATCTCCATATGTTAAAATAATAAAATAACACTTGTTTTCCAATGAAAATATGTGATAAAAGAAAATTAAAATGTACAATTTAAGAAGAAAACAGGGCGTAATATACATGCAGTGCAAATGATTTTAAAATGAAAATTACAAGTTTTAACAATTATTTTCAGATTAAAGTTATTTGATTTAACTGTGGAAGTCTGGAATGATGAGTTGTAACTATACATACCAGCAGTTGTAACAGAGGCACTGTATATACTATTCAAATGCATTGATAGCTCTTACTATAAATGTAGTCTCTGAACCTCAAGGTCTATGCATGAAAGGCACTGTAGTGTTTGTCAGATCAGTGAAGTTCAACAAGGCTGTGGGTTAGAAACGTAACGTGAAATATGGCATTTATAGTTTAAAGACAGTTGCAGTCTCTTCACGCGCCACATGGATGTCATAATTTCAGCTTTTCATCTGTTATCGTTTTTACGGACACCAATATTTGTGCATAAATACTCAAAACAATATATTTGGATTATTTTTTTTTTAATTGATGATCAGCATTTCCCTGTAAAATGACCGTTCCATACCTTTAATTGCATTTTTTTATGGAGCTCCAGTAATATAGGATTTTTATATGTGGTGATTTAAAAAAGCCCATATATTGGGATTGATATATTTTTTTTCTTTCAGACACAAAACAGGAACCATTAAATGTGTTGTGTAGCTATTAGTGAGGACGCAGTATAAAAATAATCTTGTTTTAGCCATGAATTTTATGCAGCCTAAACGATTTGTATGGATGCAGATAGAGATGTCTACTAATTGGTGCTGAGTTCACAAAAACATAATATCCATCCATTCTGTCCAAATTTAATCAAGAAATGATGGAAAAAGCTCAGATGACTCTTCTCATATCCGAATATAGAGAAACAACCTGAAGTGGTGAGTAAAGACATCACGCTGTCCTTTCTTTGCCCATCGGTCGAGCCTGTTTGTTACGATTTATCTCAGCTCCTTCTTAGCTCACATTTAGAGCTAAGTGGTTTCTCTTAATTAACCTATCAAAGCTTCTGCTTTTGATGTAGCATCAGCCGTCTGCAGTGTGGTTTCTGCAGATGAATGGGGGTTTAAAAGAGTGACGCAGTATGGGTTCTTGCACACAAAACTAATGCTCATGTGTTCAGACAAAAGTGAAGTGTAATACGTCTGTCAGTCGCCCCGGAAATCGGGCATATTTGTGGAGGTGTCACAATTAAGGCTGACAACTTCTTAGTTTCTCTCCCAGGCAACCAAGACTGCATCAAAGCTCCTTGAAATTACTTATCTGCCTGCTTTGATCAGATGTGGCTTCATGCAATTGGTTTTGCAATCAGTGATTTGTTACAGTAAGGGGAGAACATCAGCAAACAAATCTCAGGCGACGGCAAATCAAGGAATCTTTTTGAATTTGACTCTTTTAAGGAATTGTGGTCAAAGATATCAGCTACTGAGATAGACAGGGTTAAAAACTGTCGATTTATGGATGAATAAATAATATGAAATATGAAATTCCTGATACAAAGTGGAGAGATTAATTTACAAGTCAGATTGAATTTCTAAAAATGTTGAATGAAGCATATGTAATTATGCCGGTTTTTGTGCCACATGCTGTCTCCTAGAAGAGAATCTCATCTGTTCCCTGCATTCAGTTGGGAAATGCACTCATTTTTAAAATTAATACAGTCAAGTACCCTTCAGATTTCACATGAAATAGAAAGGAAATCAGTAACTGAACATAATGTGCATTTTCAATTAATGTAATCTCTTAAGGGATAATTGTGAGCCTGTTTTACCTTTTTAACAAAAGGCTTTCCGGTTCAAATGTTTTCAACCCATTTAATGACCTTTGTTTGTTATTGCTTCAGCAGATACAGGCAGTAGGTAATTATAACTTATTATTGGCACTGACAGCCATAATTCTTTTTGCACTGTGCATACATTTTCTTAGACTTGTTGAAAATGCTTTTTCATCTGTGTCCAGGTCACAGTGCCAGGAATCTAATCCATCGCATCTATAAAGCTATGTAGAGTGACAACTGCCTATTTCTACTACCAGTTCTGACCGCTTATTCAGCTGTTTATGATATGATAGCTATGGCGGAGTGAACACCTGATAAACATCCATCATGATACTGGATTTGATGCTGAAGGCAGGAAGGTGGAGATCAGAGTTTTTGGTTTTTGGTCAGCAATACCAAAGTTCGGTTTGGTATTGCTGTTGCATACTGTGCACATGCTTGTTTCTGTGATGATGATGCTAAACGAGGGAATGCTGCTTAAATGCTTTTCCTGGTCTATATCCAATATTGATACTTCTCATGTGTAATCATGAGCACAATGCCTAGAATTGTTTGCCATGAGTTCTTTGGACATGGTTCAACCACAAGTTTCTAGAGAAAAATGTGTATCCATCCTTTTTGTTTGTCGGGTGGAATCAGTTGCAAAGAAGCTGCTTTGCGTTTGTTGCTCGTATACTGCTTTACTCTTTCACAGTTATCTGCAAATACTTGCTAACTGCTAGGCAAGTGGTATTTAAACTTCAAAAAGTGTGATTCGAAGTTCCCCTTCAAAGTAAAAGCTCCTGCCAATATGTTTGAAAAGGTGCAACTGTTCCAGTTTGTATCAGGCTTTCCCAATAAACTACAGCTTGGAGACACAATTCCGTCGATTCCATTCAAACTAATACCAATATCCAAGTGAACAAAGTAATCACAGTGAGAGTTGGGAAATGTACATTTTTCCCTAGCAACAGGTGGTTACCAAGGGGTCACTTGGACAGTCTAGTGGCCTGTGTGACATGGACTTTACCAATAATTTTCACAGCTTCAGCTCCACTCACAACTCATCAGATCATTTATTTTCCACCTCATAACTGGTGGTTGCAGACTGGGTTCCAGGCCTGTGAGACTGGGGCATTATTCACTTAATCCAACATGGTCACATATCCAAAATGGTGGAAAGATTATTGTTACAGGTGGGTGGTAATCTGCTGGCTTATTTGCTTGCTTGTGAATGATTAATGGATTATTTAATTCATTTTGGTCTTTTAGAAGGTGAAAGTGTCCCGTATAAGGCGAAATTTGAGAGCAACAGAGATTGCTGTTTGTTTCAGCACTGTTTCCTTTAGAAATACGGGTCTTTTAAAATTAAAAGAACGTATTTTAGCCCAAATCATGATCTCAATCAAAATCTTTGCGGTGTCAGATCAAAAAACAGTTACTTCTTCATTTTTTGTAAAGGTAATAACATATCTCTTTGGACTTCAGAGCTAGTTTGGGGTATTTTCTCTTCATTTTGACTGCAAATTTTTACATTTTTTCCTTAGAACATTTTTTTCTTCTTTTTTTTACATCTATATGTTTTCAGATTTTTTTATTTCTGTTGTTTGTTTTGTTTTTTATTTAAAACATTTTCCAGTACAAGCTTCCTTCCCCTGGTGGTTCAAACATATTTTTCATTGTGTAAAAGCAGGGAGTTCACTATCACACCCCCAATGATACACAAAGGGTAAATCTGGGGGGTTCAGTATCTTGACCTATAATACTTTGGCCTATGGACTGGATGAGACAGTAACAAACCACAGCTGCCCCTGCAGTACCTTTGTACCTGCTGCTGCCTCAGTAACCCCAATAAGATAATTGAATCCTGCATATTTTGCTTTTCTAGTAAAATGGACAGGGGGGAAAAAACTCATACATTAACTCTGGCTGAATTTTTCTGAATACTTCTAATCACACATAATCACAGCAACAACCTACGCCTCAGTACTTAAGCTGAGTACATCAAAATAAACTCCTCGATCCCTATTTTTCAATGAAATTTATTTCCTCTTCCCAGCACTACAATGAAATGTATCATATTTTACCAAATGAAAAATGTGCTTCATTCTCGGCAGGCTGCCTTTAATAATTATCTGTTTCTATGTATGTGCAGTCTCTGTCCTCCACAGTGGCTGAGATGGTAAATGCAAACTAATGAGGAACATGCTTGTGAAGAAAGCGGCATTATCAGGGGTTTTTTCCATCAAGGAAGGAACTTTTGTTGGTTTTCGTCATAGACGGATAATCACTTTGTATTTTACAGACCAGTGACTTTGAACATAATAAGCTACGCTGTCACCAGGAAGAATATCAATTACTTTTTTCTAGAATTCTCCTATGGACATAACTATTTACCTAGTTTTAAGCGTAAATAATAAGAATACTAATGGGAATTATTCATTTAATCCCCATGTCTATAATTAGTACCTCATTGCCATTTAAAATGATCCCAGTACCCTGTTTCACATCGTAAACAGGCCAGAGATAACTTGTAAGCTGAGCCGTTAGGTCAGAGTTTGTAGCCTCTTACTCAGATGTTGTGGATCCATTAAAATCTGAAAGTGAGTTAAAAAGCAAAGAGCTGCAGCGTGATAGAAATTACCACACTTAAAAAGCCTGGGTCATACTAA
>VUQP01022688.1:30401-42848 GCA_015108555.1 Coptodon rendalli
ATTGGTGGACTAGATTTTAATGACTCAGGCATCACATTACAGCTCTTTGCTTTTTCACTAGCTCGTTTGCTTGAAGAACATTCGAGCCATTATTTAAGATAAAGATATGCTTTAGATAAACAACCAGCAATAATTTGCATCAAGTCAAAGGAAAGGAACTAGTGGAAGACTCAACGAGACTTTGCTCCTCCAGAAGACCCTAGGTCAGTTTTATAACTACAGTTATGAAGCTATAGCAAGCATGTGGATAAGTGCCTGTAAATTGAGCATTCTTGTGGAAAACAACATTTTTACCCAACTCTATGCAGTCCTGAGAAAGAATTAAGTGGAGTTAAGCCATCAGTTGATCCAAAATGCTGCAGGAAGAGTACTAACGCAAACTAGAAAGAGCGAGCAAATTTCTGCTGTACTGGCTTTTCTTCATTGGCTTCCTGTTAAAACCACAATTGAATTTAAAATCCTGCTCCTCACATACAAGGTCTTGAATAACCAGGCCCCATCTTCTCTTAATGACCTTATAGTACCATATCACCTCATTGGGGTGCTTCGCTGTCAGGGCTAGCACAGTGAGACCGACAACTATTCCCACACATGAGCAGTTTAAAATCACCTGATCCCACTAACTGCATGTTTTTGCACTGTGGGAGGAAAAAGCAAAATAAATTGCACATTTTAAGGAGTAAATTTAAAAAAAAAAAAATTCAAGATGTAGCAAATATGACAAAAATTAAAACAAATATATGCAAAGAAATTTTAAATTTCTTTTTATTAATTTCATCTGAAGATAAATCAGATGAATTAACAGATGATTTTTTTCATCTTAAAAATAGATAAATAAATATAATGCACAAAAACTTTTATCATATTATTTGACTTGTTTATAACTAGAACTTGTTTTGAACAAGATCTGAAGTAGTCTGGTGAATATGCAACAAATACAGGGGACTATTTTTACCATATATTCAAAGAAGACTGCGGTAGGCTGTTAAGAATTTAAACTATTGTCTCTCCAGAAAACAAATTACATTGTGAATCCAGTTTTATATTTTGCAAGTGGAACGCATAGTTGAATCTAGCCTGATAAAGGGAAACAGAACACGACTTCGTGCACAGTATGATGTCCATATTTGTACAAGAGGGATGTTTTTATGCAATCTTCTTCTTTTTTCTTTCTTTTCTTTCTTTTTTGTGTTTCACTGTGTGTTCAAATGCTAAAAAGAAAAAAAAAACAAAGCATTTTAGTGACACCTCAGATGCATCTGAGCTAAAATCATGTGGAGATGAGTAATGCTTCTGCCTGCTTTAAAAGTGTTTTTGCACAGGAAAGAAAAGTATAATGGCACTGCTGAATGATGCCTGAATTTTAAATTTGTAAATGGTTTGGTTTGGGATTTGATTCAAGATGAATTTGGGGTTGGGATGTGCCATAGTGATTAGGCTGGACATTAGTAGCTTCAGTGACTTGACCAAGGTAACTACAATAACTACACCATTACTGCTTTCACTGGTAAGATGCTGGTAATTAAATGCACTTGATTACCTGATCATCAGTGTGAGTACCTCTATAAATGCAGACGTTTTGGCAGTTGGTGGTCTGGAGTATTCAGATATGTGTTAACACAATGTCAGAAGGGGACATCCCAGCAAACTGACACCAAGATCAGACAGTGCAGTGCTCAGAGAAACTGCAAAAATCCCAAGAGCCTCATGTCAGACGCAGTTTGCATGTTAAATAGGGTGCTTTTCTAAGTGCTTTATACGTCTTATCTCTGAAAAACAAAAGAATCCAGTCAAAAGTCCAGACCTCAGCCTGACTGAAATACTGTGGTGAGACTTTAAATGAGTTATGTTTTGATGAAAGCCCACAAAACTCAATGAACTGAAATGACACTGTAAATAAAATTGTGCCAAATTTTCTCCACAACAATGTGACACACTGATAAAGTCATACAGAAAACAGTTACTCTTAGTTACAGTTATTCCTGCTAAAGGTCGTTTTTAAACTTTCACGTATTCAATTACAAGGCATACTTTGTCAAAGAACTGAATCAAGCCTATAAATGGCAATATGCTGCTCCCCTTAACAGTCGAGTACAAATAAAATAAAATGTAAATTGGTGAGTTGAAAGTTTACCCTTCTTAGAGTTGTTATCTGGAGAAAACTGGCGACAGAGTTTCAAAACTTTTTGTATTGCAGGCAGTAAATATGTTTATTTCTGCTGTAAAATTTAGCTCTTTATTTTGGGCTGACGCATTTTCAGACCTAACCTCAAGTGGCCATTCCAGGTACTGCAGGTGTTTTCTGATCTTATTTTTCAGTCCTGCAAAATTACTGTTGAAGTAAGATGGATAACACTGATGGCTACTGTTTTAAATGTATTTTTGCACTTGTGTGGACTGCAGCAGTTTAGAAACACAGCTTCCCCCTCAGCTTGAAATATACACAAGTTTACACCACATTTTCCTCTCCACAACATCATATCATAGACTGCCATGTCGTACTGAATAGCAGTACTGAAATTCCTCTACGTGGAAATAAAGAGTCTTGTTATTTGAACAACAAATCCATACCCTGTGCAATCAGCAGAAAATTAGGTCTGCCTTATTTTGTTCCAAATCCTCAACGACCCAGATGCTGAAAAATCCTTAGCTTTGCTCAGTCTGTATTTACCCCACCAGCCACATTGGCAGAGCAGCAGTCATTGTCAGAAGCTCAGTTTCCACTTGTCTACATTTTATACCCAGATAATTCACTGTTTTCCAGCACACTGCTCAAGCCTCTTTTAGGCACACTTTGATTTGTTGCCCTGAAGCCTTCAGAGTAATACAAAGCAAAACAGACAGCTCAAGCTCCTCTCTCTCAGGTTGAGTTAAGTAAGTGAAGAATCTGAGTCATTCTGCTTGTAGGCCTGGTTGGTTCTATAATCTATTGGCTACAATAAAAATTCATAGTTTCAGGCTCACCAAAATCAGATAATAGAAGTTTCCAATAGAAGATTGGAAAAACGTAGCTCTGATGATTCTGCTGCAACATTTAGATTGTCGGAACAGAAGTGCATGTGTCCATCCTCCCAGGTATCATTGATTGGTGGTGATGGTTTAACTGGGTTATTTTCTTGCACACTTTAGTACCAACTGAGCATCATTTAAACAGCAATATTTTTGCTAACCATGCCCTTATAACCACAGTCTACCTATCTACTGACAGCTGTTTCCAATTGGATAACCCATCATGTGCAGCTGACACATTTGCACCAAATTTGTGATGTTATTATGTCAATATAGACCAAAGGTGTTTCCAGCAACTTGCACAATCTGTGCCACAAGTAATAAGAGAACACTGAAGGCAAAGGTGGTCTGTCTATTAGCATGGTTTACCTAATAAAGTCTAGCTGCTTCTGTCTTTCTCTCTGTCTACCTGCTTTTCATCACACAAGGTGAAAGGGCGCTCTCTCTCGAGTCGGACACAGGATAGACACACACATGCACACATACACATGTGCTCAGACCCAGATATGCCTTGCGTCATGTACTAGCAGGTGCTATTCCTATGGATACAGACTGTCTTCATTCTCAGTACATAATTCATTTGCCAACAAGAGACGAACACACACATCTCAGCAATCGCAATATTGTTTTCAAATATGTAATCAAATATAGTTAACCTGAGTTTCTCTAATCACACAGAGATATGACGCCAGTCCTAGATGACACACAGGGTTGACCTAAGTGGCCCGGGATGGAGTCGGATTTCCACCGTTAATTAATATCTCAGTGTCTCCCGTGTTTGCAGAGGTACAGTGCACAACCAAACTGGAATTATTGTGACTTTTATGGCGGGAAATGTTGGAAAGTTGCCCAGAATATGATTGTACGCATATTACTTAAGCCTGTGCATTAGTAAACATGAAGTTAGCTTAGATTAGCATGAAGAACTTAGCCAAGGTTCTTGTTGTTTGAAGGCTTTATGCTAGGCTTCTGCTGGCTTCCATGGTCTTAATAGCTTTGTTTATCTGCTAGAAAGGCATTATAGCTGTATATTGTCTGTCTAGTTCTAAGCCCTAAATCAACAGAATGTACTCTAAAAAAATGTGCATTTGTATATATTTTCATTTCTTTGTGTGATTCCATGAGAAACTGTGTTTTCTCTGTGTACAACAAGCTGTGATGTGTGCAGAAAACATTTATACAGACACAATGTTGCATGCCGGAACGGCAAATGAGAGAAACTAGAGAAGTTACTCTTTATGTTCATCGTGAAGAAGCAAGGACTCAGCCTTGTCTATCCTCATTCCAGTGATTGCAGTCATGTCAAAGCCGATGACTAAGCACTTCATAAAAATTCTTCAGACTTTCATTCTTTCATCTTTGAACCTTGAATCAACAAAAGGCTTTTGAATCAACGCGATCAACACAATATTAAAATGTGCGCGACTGAAATATCTGTAATGAGCGTTCGTTTTACGATTACTGTAGATTGAAAGGTGATTTTAAAACAATATGTATCTAGTTTTTACCCACAAAGACCGTGCGGCTCAGCCCATACAGCATTTTGACTCATATAGCACTCTTCTTAATAGGAGAGATGATTCCAGCAGCTGCTGTAAATGGAATAACTAACGTAAAACTGCAGATACTACGTTCAGTATTTCCACCCTCTTGGAGTTAAGTACACTCAAAACCTACAGGTGACATAGATGAACTAGCTTTTAATCAGGTGAGTTTTTAATATTTGAACCTATCCATTAAACCCTCCTGATGATGCGCTTATTTCAATACTTCAGACTTCCCACAGATGCATCACTCTCCAGTGTGTCACCCAAACAACATTATTTTCTTTTCTTTTCAGCTGAAATGAGTCTTTTTCCCTTTTCTTTTTTTTTTTGAAAGAGGTAAAGCACAATCTCGCTCTGCAGAGATGGTGTTTTAATACTTCAACCCAAGGTTGTCAGTCTCTGCTTAATTGCGCTGATTCATCTTTTGTTTGGTACTTTAATTCGGTGCAATCTTGTGGGTGTTACGCTTCACTACAGAAAAACAACCAGATTCAGGATTCAAAACTGGCTGAGAAGGTTTACAAAAAATACGTTTTATTAATATGGAGCACACACCAAAAGACAGATTTTTAATGTTGGGGGCTTAACCTGGTTAGATCACTATGCCATACACATGACCTGCTCTGGAGCGATCCAGCCATCCATTTTCTTCCACTTATTAAATTCAGGGTCACAGGTGGGCTCGAGTCTATCCCAGCTATCATGGGTAGAGAGGCAGGGGAAGACCCTAGATAGGTTGCCAGTTTATTGCAGGGATAACACAGAGAGACAGACAACCACTCGCGTTCACGGACAATTTAGAATTGTCAATTAACCTAACCCACAGTGTTCGCATTATGGGAGGAAGCTGGAGTACATGCAACATGCAAACCACACACAGAAGGGCCCAAGCCAATAGAATTATACCCAGGACCTTCTTGCTGTAAAGCAACAACACTGCACCAATACTGTCAATCTTCTCTAGAGCCATTTAAGATTAAAGTCAAATATATTTTCACAGATGGTCCAGACTGATATAAATTTTCATCTTAGGAACCATAAAGGCCAAACCTTTTTAGCGATTTTAGAAATCAAACTAAACAGAGTCATGCCATTACAACTGTAATTGTTCTCTTTTTATTTGTATTAAATTCACACAGAATCTATAACTTAGCCTATGCAAGTGATACTGGTGTTTGTGGATTACTCTGATACTTCACTCCCAAAGCATTCGCTGTCAGACGGGTTTTTTATTTGAGTTGATCCTTTTGTCTTCTAGCTGATTCATAAAATCACTGTTCAAGAAGATATAGCCTGAAAGTGTAGGAGGAAACATTGGGTGCATAAGTCCTGCATTCCATAGCCAACATACTCCACTGCAGATGTGGAAAACTGGTATTTCTATTAAGACTTCTTTGCAATCCACCTAAAGGGCACATGTACACACTTTGTGTGCCCCCATCCACAGACAGCCACACAGATACTCACATTATCATGTGATAATAACATTTACATCACTAGCATCCAAGTGGACCCTGGCAGACTCATGTATGCAGAAAATCTAGTGCACCTATTATGCAAGCTGGTGAAGGCAGCACAGAAGACATCATTTTGTCTGCAGGGAGGATTGCACTGAAGCACACTCTTCAGCTAAGGCACCGGTCACAAAGATGTAGAGACTGCTTGCTGACCAGTGGTAACCACTATTAGTTAGAAAATAATCCCCAACTAACTGTGAGTGGTTGCTGGAGGTTGCTAGCAGATGCTGCGAAATCCGCTGCTAAAGCCCCGTTCACACTGGCTTAGTGACTAGACAATGACCTCTGATAAGCACCGGTTGGTAGAGGAAAAATATATATTCCCCTATTGGTTGCAGAAGGTTGTTTACTGTTGCTGGGTGACACTGGTCAAAGATACTGCACCAAAAACATCCTTGCAACTAGCCATTAGCAGCCTCCCATCATAGCCTGTGGTTTGTACGGAAGATGTTATCCAGAGATGTATTGCACTTTTTAATGTTTCAGCCAATTTAAGCGGTAGGTAAGTGAGTATTTGTAGACAAGTCATATCTTCCATCTAAACTACAAGTGACCACATCGCTTTCTTTGCAGCCAGAAAGCATCAGGAACTACTTGCATACAAGTCAAGAAAAATACATGGAGGTTGCCAGGGGGCTGCTGACCAGACTCTTGGCCCGTCATAAGTGCTCTCCACCAAGTTTCATACTTTTGTTGGGCTTCTTGTTTCAACTATTGAGATTTTTATGACTATTCACTAAGTTTTTTTGTGCTCCTTAGCAGCTCCAGCCCTGTCATTTGATTGGATTTAGCACATTTTAGAAAATAAAAAGTGAATTTAAAAGGAGAGTTAATTTAATTTCACCTCTCAACAGTAATGAGTCTGTGCACCTTACTATCAATTTGTAGAGTAATTAAGCTTTGCTTTTCTGTCGTGCAATTCCCCAGGTGGTGTTTTTAGTCTCCTTCCTGTTCTTTTAATATTACACAGTACAATTACATGTTCAAGTTAATGTGAAAGGCTGTGTGAAGCATTTCTGTGAGTAGAAACCAAATGAGCTATAATTTGACTGCCATAATTTCTATTTTCTGCAGCAGGAGTTGAGCCCCTTAGAAGAAATAAGAGTCTGCATGTTGATTGCATGTTGCCCATTCTTTAATTTAAAAAAAAATACCAACCCTAGTCTTAAAGTCTCTGCTTCTATTATGTTATAAGAGCTCCTTTTAAGCTGAAAGGATGTCCAGTTCTCTTCTTCACTTCTGCAGCAGCTCTTTTGAAGTATCATCTGGCACACTCATTTCCTCTGCTCTGTCCTCGTCTCTCTCATGTCCCACTCACCAAAGGAATCAATCAGCAAATGCCAAGTAAACTTCATCTCACTTTTGGTGTATTGTTTCAACCGTACATCTTGTATTTGTTGATTTTAGGAAGCACTGCTAGCCACCACACAAGCTGTCTGATTTCTAACTTAGACTATTGAAATATGGACAGAAATATTAATATAGTATTAGGCTAAGTAAGGGCAAATGCTGAGACTTAACACTATTGCAGGTGCACAGTGCTCCATTAATCCCCCCTGCCACAACAACAACAAAACTATTGGAAAGTTTTGACTTCTGTGCTTCTGGAGATAGACAGCAGCAGACAGTGCTGCTTTTTTCATTTAATCAAATATATACTGGAATTTAGAAAAATCATTGATGGCCCTGAGTGGCACTTCTCGACCTTGTCTAGATTCATTGTTGCTTTTCTGGTTGAAAAACTTCCATATTCACATTTATTCTGGCTTTTTTTCTTTTAAGGTCCCAGGGTACTCACAAAACATCCAAGGTCCTCTGGCTAATGATACATGTGAATAAATATGTTAACATGGATTTAAACGTTTAGTTCTTTCTGCCTGTAATCCACTCTGCCTTATTTTTAGTAGCAGTGTTGCTTTTGTCAAAATAACCATTTATATTTACAGTTTCTCCCCATTTCCTGTTCCTCTTGACAGAAGTAGGGAATGTTATTGGTACATTTTGTGCAGTCTTTGAAAAAGTCAAATGATGGGCAAACTCTCTCTTCTATTAGAGCACAATAAAGCTTGTGTTAGCATAAATAATGTGATAAATTACCCATTACCTGTGCCTGTGGCTTTAGGGTTTGTGGAACCAGCAGTCAAAGGATAGATGCCCAGAGCTTCTTCTCTAATCATCCAAGGAATGTAATTCTCCATCTCCTGGGTCTGGGTCTCCTCCCACTTAGACATGCACACAACACCTCAGTTAGGAGGAACCCAGGAGGCTTAAAGCAATCGCCCAAACCACCTCAACTGACTCCTTTCAGTGTGGAAGAGCAGCGGCTGTACTCTGAGCCCCTCCCGATTGTGTGAGCTCTCCACGTAATCTCTAAGGGAGAGTTCAGCTGCCTTTTGAATGAAGCTCATTTCCATCACTACCCACAGCTCATAACCACAGGTATGAACATAGATGGAGCGGTAAATCAACAGCTTTGCTTTCAGGCTCTGTTCGCTCCACTCTTTCCACACTTGTGCACAAGACCTTGAAGTTCTTAAATGCCAGCTGGCCTCAGACTTGGAGGTGCTTGGATTGTGGTCCCACTCGGGGTAAAACCACAACCATGGCAGCATGATCTTTTCCTCATATTTTATGTGATACTTTGGATCCCTGCAGGCCGGTGAAGAGTATTAGGTTTATGAAACAGAGGTTTTCAGCATTTCGAAATATATATGTGGCTGTGTGTGTGTAGTAAAATTGTGTAAATTATTAAAAACAAAGTTTACCTGAGGAGAAGGCATCCCACACAGTCTAGCAGCAAATGCAAAATCCCCTTTTCTGTGATTTTATGAATGAAAAATATGTATGAAAACATGTCAGACAGCTTGGTTGTGTTGCAGCTTCCTGCAGATGGAGAAAATCCGCTTTTGTATTTTAAAGAAAAGAGAGTGAAGGCAGAGAATATTAACGCTGCCTGTGGCAGCCTGAAGTGAATCTGAATGGAGTTCTGCTGACCATCAGACACCTCAGAGGAAAACCAAGAAGGCTGTTGAAAATGTACTCCTCTCCCTTTAATGTCTCTGTCTCTTTCATCCCTGCCACGTATGGTGAGGTTACGTGAGGTCGCTTGAAGGACAATCCACTCGACAATATGAACTTATGATGATTTTTAGCTTAGATTTTGTTTTTAGCTTTTTGGGCCTTTTTTCTTTTTTATAATAATCGCAGTCAAACAATCAAGTCTAGGCTTCAGTTTTGGTGAGTGAAATTCTATTTTATTAGTTCATTTCTTAGCACTAGCATTTCCAGCCCAGCCTCCTGTCTTTTTGTCATTGCCACTGTCTCCAAACCGTCCATCACAGCAGGTCTCACTACCACCTGACAAATATTTCTTATCCCTTTCACTTCTGTTGAAAAACTACTTCTGACACTCGTCTCCACCCTCGCTGCACTCTCCTCTTCATGTTACTTCTGCACAGTCGATTGTTTTGAATGGTTGGCCATCATAGTCCACAGAGACTCCTGCTTGACCTCGTCTGTCACCCTATCCATCATCACTGCAAACAAGAAGGGGCTCAGAGTCGCTCCCTGATGTAATCCCACCTCCACATTGAACCCATCTGTCACTCCTATTCATTCTTACCATCAAATAGTTTAATAATGAAGTTTTCATTCATAAAGTTCTGTCTAGAAAAAAAAAGTTGGCGAAAATGCTAATATTTTGAAATGCGCTGTCTGAAGCCATCGGGTGACATCGCGGCAGCTACGTCCATCTTTTATACTGTGTATTCCTGTAACTTTAAAGGTATTTGTGTTGTGCAAACATGAACTAGTTTAGACACTGACAATCTGCAAGTGTATTTGCATACTAGTAGCAGCTACTGCTAAATTCCTAAAAGCATGTGCACACATGTGCAAACATGCAATTAAAAGCGAGGGGAATTTTTAATACATCTTTAAAACTTGTTTCAGTTTCAGATTTCAGCAGATTTGAGTAAACTGGCTGCAGATATTTGCTCCCTTTTTGCCACGAGAGCACTGGCGAGGCGGACATCATCACTGGATTTTCAGAGATGAGGTCTCTCTGGCTCAGAGCTGAAGCTGAACTGATTAAATACGATGGACAGTAAACTGAGATGCTACTATTCAGAGTGATTCAGTGATGTTATATTATAATCATTTTAAAAATACAAAGTAATAATCCTGGCTTTGCCCTGTGGACTTGTGGAAGTTTTGAGGATTGTTTTTCACATTTTTTCTGGTATGTCATAGTTTGACTGAGCCAGAAGTAAAGAAAATATTTATCTGTCTGTCCAACCAGCATTATTGAGGGTTTTTTTTTTTTTTTTACACTGGATCCCTCATGCTAGCTGATTAGTGGTCAGAGCAGAGTGTGCGTGTTTCCTCTTAACAAGCTGTGTGGGTTTGTACACCTTAACCTTGTTCTTTCACATTAATTCACATAGCAACAGGCTGTCCATAAAATCACAGCAGAGGTCACGGCAATGCTATTGCGCACGGAGGTTAACAAGTGGGCTGTGACCCTTGTATTCAGCCCAACATCTCCAGAGACACTGAGATCAATACAGAGCACCAGTTTAAGAGGCTTCTCTCAGAATAATACAAGAGAAGTTCAACTGGCTGAGGCCAGATTGTCCCTCAGGTTCTTTAAGTGTAGAAGAACAGACTGACCGTAAGAAATAAATGAACGATGATACACTGCAGACTCAGTCATTCATTCTGGAAAGAAAACAGGTTTCCATGGTAATGTTTCCCAAAGTTATTGCAATGAAATTTCACGGGGGGGAAAGAAACCCTCTGCTGCCCTCTAGGGGGGTTTAAGCAAAAGTACATGGGAATAGTTGTAAAGGTGGCCCTGCTTTCTTTATCTCACAAAAAAGAAGCTGTGGTAAACAGGATCAGAATCAGGGTCACATTTAGTAGCCAAAGAAAGCAAAGACACATACATCCTTTCCTGATGTACAGTAGAAACAAGATGAAGCACCATGAAACATGGAGCACATTAAAGAAACATATATAAAGAGAGCATCAGCCTGCATTTACCAGTAATCATATACACAAGTTAAAGCCCCCATAAAAATTACAAAATACATCAACCTGTCCCTGTTTACATTCACTAGTGCATGTCTAAAGACTGAAAATCAAGGTCCATGACTCTGGAGGAAGAGTTGGAAGCCATAGAATGGATCCAAGGTGTTTGAAGGTGATGGTCTGGGGATCCTCATTATCAGCTGGTGTTGGTGGCAGTTGGTTCACCCTTTTTAATCAAGTCCAAAGTCAACTTGTCTACTAGAGGATTTTAGAGCACTTCCCATTGCTGGCAGGCTTCATGGAGATTTCATTTTTCCAGCAGGAGGTAGCACGCTCCCACTGACCCAAACCTACTACCAAATTTTTTACTGCTTATGGTTTTACTGCGCTTTACTGGCCAGCCAACTCTCCCAACCTGATCCCCACAGATAATATGAGATGCATAGTCAAGAGGAAGATGAGAAACATCAAAATAGAGATGAGCTGAAGGCACCTATCAAAGCAACATGAG
Source organism: Coptodon rendalli (assembly GCA_015108555.1). Lineage (NCBI taxonomy): Eukaryota > Metazoa > Chordata > Actinopteri > Cichliformes > Cichlidae > Coptodon > Coptodon rendalli. Next base: position 42,017 of record VUQP01022688.1, read on the forward strand.
CTTCAGCTGATCAGCTCAAGAATCCCCAACTAAATATTACATGTAAATTAAGATACCATTCAAAAGTATATTATAATTTAGTTTTTGACTTATCTTGGGAAACATTCAAATCTTTTATAATAATCAGGCAGGCTGGTCTGAGTATTTCAGAAATGGCTGATTGTCCCAAATGATCATCAAAGAAAATGGTCCAAGAAAGAGAAAATATCCAGTGAGTGGGTGTTCTCTGATTGAACAGGCCTTGTTGATGCCAGATGTCATTATGACCAGTTTCTAGATGATAGGAAAGCAACAGTAACTCAAATAACCACTTCTTACAAAGACGCTAGGCAGAAGAGCATCTCTGAATACACAACATCAGGCTTACCAAAACTGAACAGAAGGAGATTGGAAACAAAAAACGTTGTCTTGTGGCTCAGATCTGACTTTAACATAAACATAATAAAAACACTGATCATTCCTGCCTTGTATCAACAGTTCATGCTAGTGCTGGTATTCTAATAGTGTATGGGGATAATATCTTGGCACACTGTCAACCCCTTAGGTACTATCTGAGTATATTAGTAATGATGTTTACCATGTCCATCCCTGTATGACCACAGTGTAGCCATTTTGTGATGGCTACTTCCTGTAGGATAACTTATCGTGTCACAAAACTCAAATAATATTAAACTGGTTCCTTGAACAAAAACAATGAGTTCACTGTACCCAAATTGTCTCAATCCAATAGAGCACTTTTGGGATTTGGTGTGAATAGATCACAGATGTGTAGCTGGTAAATCTGAAGCAACGTTAGTAGCAATGTGTACTTACTGAGTTGGGTGTATTTTCT
>VUQP01022688.1:42879-58047 GCA_015108555.1 Coptodon rendalli
TATATATATAAAGATATATATATATATATATATATATATATATATATATATATATATATATATATATATATATATATATATATATATATATATATAGACAGACAGACCAACTTTAAGTCTCGAAATCTTTCTAAAATGCAAAAAACGTGTTTATTTATTAATTAATTTATTTGTTCAATTATTTGTTTATTTATTTGTGCGCTACCACGACGCCGTTAGGAACCCACCAAAACTGTGAAGTTCTATTGGACAACCCTTCGGGTTTCCGGTACGGATCGGGTAGTGACAAACCCCGAATCCATGAATTCGATTGGTCCATCTGTGTCCGTCTCCTTAAACATCCCGACCTGAAACACGGACACCTCGAAAGCGTGACCAGGTAGCTAGCCGTATTGCATAGCTTCCAATAACAAATATTTAAAATATAATAATAACAATATAGTATCAACATTTAGGATTTCTGGATTTTTTGACCAACAGGAATGACACACTTTTGTTGTTAGCCCTCCTCGATTTTAAGGTAACTTCATACATCCTGACATGATGCTGTTGCTGCTAACTTGCTAACATTACCGGCTATCCAACCTTAGGACAGGATAACAACGCTATTAAATTAGAGTATTCGCTTCTCCTTTAACCTTTACTTTACCTCGGCTGCTGCTGGTTATTTTCTGCGTTGTATGTTTGTATTGGTTAGGCGGAGTTCATAATTGCAAGCAGCTCGTTTAACGGTGCTCAGCTGTGAAAACCTTTACTATCTTTTAGCCTTGATTTGGCTTTTTATAAGACGCTAACGCTATTTAAGTTTAAAAATCATTATATCAGGCTCAGAGTTCCGTATATGTACAAAAATATTAGATTTCAATATACGAATTTGCGTCGATTAACACATTAGGGGAGTAAACGTGCTAGTCACAAATCTACGACTTTCATTTGTCCATCCCGAGAGCTTGAGTGAGATTGTTCATGTACAGAAAGGGCTATTTAAAAAAACATTGTGTGACAGTGTATTTGAGACAGCGATCCAACCTTTACCAAGCTTTTCTGATTGCTGATTCAATACTAGTGTTAAATTCATCATTACAATGTTAAAGAAACTGGGATCCAGTCGTTATTTCGAGGCAGCACTAGGCTGGACTCGAAATCTTTATTAACTCTCTGGCGTAAGCAGGAAAAAAAACTTTTAATAATATAAATGAACGGAAACGATATTTATTAATGAAATAATACATAACACGAGGATCACGATACCATGAAAAAATAGTGAGGCATTTTATCTCATTTGTTTTCACCATTATCATTTTACATGTGAAGCAAACTGGCCAAAAGGGACCCTCCCCAATGAGTAGTTTGTGCTTACAGTTTGCATCACATTAATAATAATAATGATAATTAATACTAATAAAATAATTACAGCAATCGAGCTGTTTGGGAACTTTAAATGGAAAGAATTTCTTTTTAACGTCCATCTGCAGGCTGGACATCAGCCACCCTCTCTCTTTCTAGCAGAGAGACCTGCAGCATTTAGAGGGAAGTCTAAAGAAGAGCTTTATCTTACACTAATCCCAGGCAGGGCTCCACATCCAAATCTCAGTTCTCTCAACCGACCTTCGTCTTTGCGGGGCTGCTGTGACACCATGCCTGGGATTACTGTAATGATACTATTACTAATAAAAGTGCAGAGTTGCTGCTTTCAAGAACCACTGAAATTATTTCAATTGATCAAATAGTTCAGGAGTTAGAGATGTTTGAAACCACCTGTCTGACGCCAGCGACAGGTTAGGCTTTAGAGGCTTAAACCCGTGAGTGGAAACTAAAGCTTTCATGTCAGTCGATTGATTTTCAGATGTGTCTCATTCGCACGTGGAGGTCAGTTGTGTTGACCCGATTGTCTTCTTTTGTCCACAGCCATGTCTTTCCATCAGGATCGTGGGGGTCCCCGGGGAGGAGTGCCTCCTGGCCAGCATGGTACCAACCAGAACTACAGACCTACCAACATAAGGCCACCCCCTCCCCAACCTCCAGTTCCTTCCTACCGTTATGATGCGCAGACTGCCCCCTACATGCCTCCACACCCTGACTTCATGCAGTATCCACCACCAGTTCAATCCCAAACTTCCAATTCTCTTAACCAGTGCCCAGTGCGCCCACCTTTCTCGAAGCCCCCCACCCGACAAGGCTTCCCTGAACCACCACCTAACTTTCCACCTCCTCCCTTACCCGGCTCCGCAGGTGGTCCCGCTCCAAGGGCGCAGGTGTCTGCTCAAAATGCCTACCACCCTTACATGATGCCTCCTGTGCCCCCACCGCCGCTACCACACCCCCCAATGCCTCCCCCCATGGCCTCTCAATCAATGAACTACCACGCTCCATACTCCATGAACTACCCCCATCCTCCTCACCCTCCATTCCCTCCTCCTACCTTCAGCTCCAGCTACACCCAAAGCAACACCCAGTTTCAAGCAGACCACAGCATCAGGCACGGGGGGCAGTACAAGTACGAGAAGCCCATGGACAGCAGGAGGTCCCCAGAAAGAGGGTATCGGCACGATGATCACAGGCAGAAGTGCTTTGGCTATGGAGGCCATGGCGACAGGCACAAAATGGAATTTCCTGGAGAGAGGAAGGACCGCGGGAGAAGTCCAGACAGGCGCAGCAGGCAAGAGGGTGGGCGGTATAGGTCTGAATACGACAGAGGCCGGACTCCCCCCAGACACAGGAGTAGGGATCGCAGCAGGTACACAGACGACGCTCTGCCAAATGAAATCAATCAGTGAAATGATTTCCTTTTAACTACTCCGTCTGTTCACAGAGAGCGGTATCGGCACAGAGACAGTCGGAGATCCCAGTCACCCGACAGGCACAGAAAGAGGCCTCGAAGGTACACGTGTTGCTTTGTTTGGCTTACTGCAGCTGTTGTGAAATAGTACTCATCGATAAACCTTTTAAATCTGTAATAGACAAAGTTTAAGGTCACAAAGAAAAATCCTTGGTTTTGAAAGAAAAGCACATTCGGCATTCATAGTTGTTTTTTAACCGCCATTTCATGCATCAGTACAGAAGATGTTTTCAGATTATATAGAGAGAACACCCTGAAGAAATTAGACTTTTTCTTTCCCTGAATCAAAGGAAAAAATCCCTGCTTTACTTCCTGTTTTGACTTCTTTTGCTCCTACTCTGCAACCAGGGCAATGACGTTAAACCAAGTTTAGTCTATTGTCTCAAGCATCAACCTTTGTGGCTCCATTATAGTCTCTAAATGGCAATTTGGACAATTTGGAAAATTACCAAAAGAAAGTAGTTGTCATGCAAATATGTTGACTACTCTCTTTATAATCGGCACAATTTAGTTATGGTGGATTTCATTTTATGAAGCTGTAAGTTGAGGATTTCTGAGCCTCCTGTTTATCAGACAAGAGACTTTGGTCTACTGGCATTGTTCAGTTTTGCACTGTAGGACCCTAAGTTCTCTTTCCACAGTAGTTAAAGCTGGATTGTGCCCAACTGAGAACTTCGAAGTGCACATCCTTGTATGAAATACATGATTTCCTCAGGGATTAATAAAGTACTCGGATTCGGAAAGCTTTAGAACAAGAGTTGGTTTGCTTTTTTTTCTGGGGGGGGTTTCTGGGGAGAGGCAGGTGCAGCAGTGACTAAGCAAGAAATAAGAGTTTTTATTTAAACTATTTAAAAAGAGTTTAAATACCTAAGGTCTAGAATTCAAAGCAAGAGACTATGCACAAGAGAGGTGAAGGGAGGGCTGAGTGGATAGAGGTGATTTGCAACAGAAGGATGGCAGCAAAAGTAAAGGGGAGTTTTACAAGATGACAAAAAGACAGAGAGCAGAGCTGAAGATGCTCAGATTTTCATTGGGAGTGACCAGAATAGACAGGATTAGAAATGAGTGTATCAGAGGGACCGCTCGGGTTGAGTGGTTTGGAGGCTCACAGGGTTTGGACTTGTGCAGAGGAGGGAAAGTGGATATACTGGACAAAGGATGTTGAAGATGGAGCTGGCAAGCAGGCGGAAAAGAGACAGACCTCAGTAAAGATTCATGGATATTTACTTTAAATGAAAGTAATGATATCTAAGACCAAAACCTGAAGGCACCATACTGGTAATGAATCATGTCAATAAACTCTGTGGCAGAAAAAACTGTGGTTTCTTGAGCAGTGGCTCTTTTTAAACAGACGTCATTTTTCAAGCAGAGAAAAGTAGTATCATATAAACAGTTTAACTTATTCATTTCTTGCCATTTTCTAGTATTTTAGTATTAATATCTTTGATATAACGAAGTGTAAACATGAGACCTTAACTCAGATTTAACCTCCTGTCTCATGTTGACTTTTCCTTTTCACATGTAGTCGGTCAACGAGCAGAGACAGGAAACGTGGTCGCTGGGAGGAGGAGAGGGACAGGAGGTCAGAGAGCTCCTCGGGGCTGAGCAGAGAGCGCAGCTTCTCTGCCATAAGGAGCAGAGACTCTGATGAAGCCTTCAGCGACAGAGACCGAGAGCGGGAGAGGGAGAGAGAGAGGGAACGGGACAGGGAGCGAGAAAAAGCGAAGGAGAAGGGCGATGACGAGAAAGAAGAGGAAGACCTGCTGAAACCCGCCTGGATTCGGTGCACCCACGCTGAGAACTACTATTCCAATGACCCCATGGACCAAGTGGTACTGTTGACATCTTTCTTTTTTCATAAAGCTGGCATTTGCTAAATTCCTAATTTGTAACTGTTTTACAAAGTGTCCGTAGCTCTAACAGTATATTTGTCTGTGTTTGGAATACATTCTTAAAATGAAACTTTGCTAATCTTCTTTCTGCCATTACATTAATTTTGTTTGCAGTGGTGTTAAAGAATAGCTTTTGAAAGATGTGCCCACTCCCAGTAGGCTTACAACACACTAAAAACAAGAAACCAGAGCAAAAGGAGTACCATAAATTATAAATACTAAAGAAATAAATCAACCTACTGTCTTTTCTAAGCTTTAGAAAAAGTGCAATCAGCTTATCAACACCAAAATGATTAAATACCCATTTTATTCAGTCGTCATTGCCATACCATCCATCAATCTATCTATCCATTTTCTGTTAGTTGGACCATAGGGTCTAAGCAGCCTAAGCAGATAAGCTCAGCCCTTCTCCCCACTGGCCACCTCCTCATGTTCAGGCCGTTCCTCCCAGTCATTCCCCTCCTGTTCATACTGTTCGCAGTAGAAATAGGTAGTCCCCAATTGCAGCACTTTCCAGCACCCCACCCACTGTCTTTAAGAAGGCCGGCTACCCTGAACGTTTGTTCGCAGCATCTGTTGAAAAACCACTGCTTCTCACTGGGGACAACTACAGACTGGAACAGAGTCAAGCCCCTTTCCAGAGGACCTGTTCCATAGCTCAAGCTGTCCATTGAAGTGAGTCAGACTATATCTAGCCGGTATCTCTAAACCTCACGCACTACCTCAGGCTCATTCCCGATCAGAGACGTGACATTCCATGGACACAACCCTGTATTCGAAGCTTGGTAGTGAGCCACAGGAGGGTGGACTTCTGTAACTTTTTCAGGCCAAGGCCCCACTGGCTTATAACCAGGCCACCAGAGCTTCTACCTTGGGCGGTACCCTAGTAACCCTTACGATTGCTCCAGCAAATGTTATTATAAATCGATACATTCCATATCCTCTTGAAGAGCCACCATAGCAGAACATTTATAAACACCTAAAAAAAGCGTGCATGTCTGTATTTACGCACATGCATGTGTTGTGGGTAAATAAAGTACCATAGATCTTTACGTATTTTTACTTCACAACAGAGCTGAATCTACCAAAGTTCCAATTTCAAAGTTGATAAATTCGTCAAGAACAAATCCCGAATATTTAATTGTGCTACTTTTTGGATTGATGGCTTTGTAGCAGTATCTTTTTCAGTCAGACAGTTAAGCCGACACTCAAATAACATCTTATTCCCACTTTTTCTTCTTTTAGCAAATCCTTCTGAAATGCTTTTCTGAAGTCTTTGGATCTTGTGGATACTGACAACTACTTTTTCTCCTCTCTCCTCGCTGACCTTTATCCGTAGTCTCAAATGCTCGGTGTCCTCAGCTCCTTTCTCTCCCCACACATTACACATTCTGGCAGACACTTGACCTGTCCTTAAAGGAAAACTGAAGTGATGTTAAATGTCAAGCGGGAACCCAACTTTACTCGTAAGCATCCTTCACAAACAGATTTAGCTCTCCTGCGTCTCTGTTATGACAGAGAGGATGTTACCTTTGGGTGTCAATTACTGTAGCTGTGCCAGACGTGTGTAGAACTGACTTACACTTAGATTACACTTCACAGTGGTCCAAGCTTTGTAATAATTTAAGATACATTTCTATTGGAAAGCAGATCATTTTCTCTTTTAAAGGCATAAGTAGGTTTTGCAGTTTTGTTTGTGACATTGTTATACCACATATAAAAATGTGATGTGTGACATCACATGTGTGAGTATATTAAAGAAACCCAAATATAGTTGTGCTTAAGTTTCAAAAAGTCAGTGCGCATCCTGGAGGCCTGTGGGTTTGAGACTGACCGTGTAATCCCAGAATCCTCCTGATTAGAGTCCAGCTGGGGTTCTTTGTTGCATGTCATCCCCTCTGGCTCAGTCCTCATTTCCTCTTTGCTTAGAACCGTCTCCAGTGAAAGCATAAAAAACAAACACAAAAGTAAACATAGTTTTAGTTCCGGCAGTCCACAAAATCAAGCTCAGCTACAATCCCACCAGATCAGCTCATCTCATCTCAATGCCAACCTTCATCAGCTGGTGCATCCTGTCAGCACGTCTTGTATAGAGTGCACAGTCTAAAATTCAGCTGACAGAATAGTCTGATATTTCTATGTGATTTTATTATATTTTTAATAATGAAAAGGTTTCCTTCCATCAGTTGTCATTGTTCTCCTACAACTTTACATCCATACATCCATCTGCACATCCATCCATTTTCTGCTGTTTCTGAGGGTTTGGGTTGTGGGGGCAGGAGTCTGAGGAAGATGCCCAGGCCTTCATCTTCCCAGCCACCTCCTCCATCTTTTCTGGGCAATATTGAGGCATTTTTAAGCCAGCATAGAGATGTGATTCTCCAGCATGTCCTGGGTCTGCCCCAAAACACCTACACTGGGAGGTCCTCAGTGGGCATTTACGTCAAATGGCCAAACTGGCTCCTTTCAGCGTGGAGCACTAGCAGTTCTACTTCAAGCCCTTCAGCCTGTCTCTATGGCAGGAGCAGACATATGGAGGAAGCTCGTGTCCACCGCTTATTCCCATAATCTCATTCTTTTGCTCTCTATCTCTAAAGCTCTTGGCTATAGGCGAGTGAAATGTAGAATTTTAACCAATAGCTTTCACAGCCTGCTCTCTTTTCAATACAACAAACCAATACCCCAACTTTGGGCAGCAGCTCCACACTTTTCAATACAAAGCGTCTCGAGGCGACTGATGTTGTGATTTGTTGCTGTATAAATAGTATACAGTATAGTTGTGATAAACACAGTCAGTATATCAGTATAAGATATCAGTTCTTTTAGATTAGGTTGCTTGAGGGTTAATTAGAGATGCATTATCTTAGGCTTCACTTAGGAGTGGGAGCTACATGAGGCATACTGCCCTATAAATAATAATAATCAATGAGTACAGGAGGAAATGATAATCTTCTTTTGACTCAAGTGGCTCTGACTGAAATATCCATTAAATATTAAAATGTTAGTTTGACTAAAAGATCCAGGAATCTTTTCTCAGTCTACAACTTTTCCATTTAGCATTCAGCAGTTGAACAAACTTGGCTTGTTGCATTTGAACTGCTGTATTTCAGGGAGACTCTACAGTGGTGGGAACGAGTAAACTGCGTGATCTGTATGAGCGCTTTGAGGAAGAGCTGGGAAACAGACAAGAGCGAGCCAAGGATGCTCGACCCAAATGGGAGCCGCCCAAGACCAAACTGGACGAGGACCCAGGTTAGTTGTGTTATTTTTATATTTTAGCTTTAACCTCACAGTCTTTAAACTTAATTCTGTAAAGGAGACCTATTATGCTCATTCCAAGCTCCACATTTTGTTCTGATTGGCTGCCCTTTGTGAGAGGAAGATTTGAACAGCAAGTAGGCGGGGCTTATTTACCTGAGATGGCCATATAAGGAATTTCCTATCTAAATGACATCATATAGAGCCAAGAGTATAAAAAACTTGCTGAAACTGAGCGTTTAGAGCCATCTAAGACAGAGCATTTTACATACACTGCCCCCATATATTTATATATTATAGCATTATAACCTCATTATAACTGGCCATGTTTAATATCTGCTGTTGTGACTGTATGTATGTATGATCGTCTTTAATTAAAACCTTGGCCTGCACATACTTGTTGTGTAACCAAATAAAAGCCATCAGCTAAAACATCTGTTGACAACCTTTTTTATTGATATGGGGAAAAAAAGCTTGCTATCTTCTCAGCAGTGCATTGGGGCGAGGCAGAGATTAAGTTATGTTTCTGATTTTATCTGCAGGGCTGTCAGCCCGATTGTCTATTTCACCACCGCAATAATATAAATCTCACTCAGGGAGATCCAATTTGCTAAATATGCTGCTCTGGGCGCCGACTTCACAATCAAACACTCGAGTTAAAGCGCTGATAAGAATTAAAGACTCTGCTTAGCTAAGGGCCACAAACCATTCAGCAGAATGGTAATTATAATCCTCATTTTGGTTTGAGGTTTGTTTTCGGTGAGGGAGAATGACAAGTGAGAGAGGAGGAGAGAAAACACGAGTGCCAGATGTCAACTTTGGCAACTGCACCCCTCTTTTAATCTCACGGATGCATTAAAGTCTGCAACTGGCATGAAAATTGGAAATTGTTATGAACAACGGTGTTTAGACAATGAAACCACCACAGTTAGCTGTTAGTCATGCTAAACTATATTTGTTTGCATAAAGAAAGATTAAGCAAGTGCAAATTAGGTAACAGATCTTAAGGTTTGCTGTGTCATCTACACAGCCAGGGTGATTATTCCACTTCAAGAGTTGGCAGAGCCCGAGCGCGCACAGTTTTAAAGCATTTTGACAGATTACTTTACTTTGACTCTGCCTTGTGAGTGTAATACTTTGCGAGGGCACAGCCGAGCAGAGGAGCTTAACCACTCGACCAGCTCTGGCTCGTCGAATTAGTTTTAATCGTTAGCCACGTAGCATTCGCATGATTAAAGACCTTCTTGCACTGTGGTTTCAGATGACAGCAGCAGCGACTCAGACTGTGAGTCAGAAGGCGAAGGAAGCACCTGCTCCAGCAGCTCTGACTCAGAGGTTTTTGATGTCATCGCTGAGATCAAAAGGAAGAAAGCTCACCCCGACCGGCTGCACGAGGAGCTCTGGTACAATGACCCCGGGGAGGTTAGTGTGTCTTAACAAAAGGATGCCGAGGATAGATTGTTCTATCTTCTGTGTATACCTCTTGAATTCATGTCCGACAAAGTATTAAATCATACGCAATATCTCAATCTGAAAGCATTCCTGAAATACTGGAAGACATACTGTCGATGTGTGAACGATAAGGCAGCTGCACAGACAGGCTGAAACCTTTAACCAAACATTTGGTCTCTCGACAACAGCTGACTTTACATTCATTTTTGAAACGCTGATTTTAAAAGTCAAAGTAAATCAATCAAATAACATTTTTTTACACGTGCACTACAGCCCTGAACTTTCAAAGACATCACCCCGCAGAGAAACAAGTGAGAATGCAGATGTCCCCTGCAGCCAGATCAGACATTAAATGGTCCTTAACCTGCCAGCTCTCTAGATCAGAGTCCTTGTGATTTGTGCCTATGTGATAACTGATGATGTTAACTCTCCTGCCCCCCTGTACTCTCTACCCAGGAAGCACCCTCTCCAAAACCAAACAGAGTATTTCCAGCACTTAGATGTAATCTAATGTGCTGGCTCCTGCTGTGCAATGTGAAAATGACTTGATACTAGCCCTGCATTGTGAATAAAAGCAGGAAAACTGCAGAGACCTCACTTTGCATTAGGCCAGAGGCATTATAAGAAAAGCACTCAAGTAATCCTGAATTAAAACCTCAGGCAGAATTTTGCATCAGCAAAATATGACTTTGCAATCTCAATAATTAGTTTTTTTAATCTGTCAGATTTAACTGAGTCTACACACGTTTATGTATGTCTCACTTGACCTTTAATAAGTGTCCTTGCAGGACAAAAAGTAACGAATAAATTCATCAGACAACATAAATAATATATTATATTTTTTAGGAAATAACAGTACTTTAGTTTTAACATCACACTTCCATATTTTAGTTACTAAATGTGTGAATTACTAAGTTATTATTGGTGTTTTTCCTCCATTTAACTGATATTTATATATATAAAAAAGATTGAATATCCAATCCATGAGCCATCATCACAATACTCAGGGGTCAGACTCCACCTGGTTTTGATCTTGGCCTTCATTGATCTCAGTTACACACTTTTATGTGTGTTTCGACCAGTTGTCATAATCCATGCACAGACATCGAAGCATGTTAAACACCTGCCAAACTACTTAGAGCTGTTTTTATGGTGCCGTAACACTAGGTGTCTCCAACAACCCATTTTCCTGACACATGCACTCGCAGTTCCACACAGGCTGGACCCGTTTTGCTTGTAGAAGTCTTTAAATTCTTTGTGGCATAAATTCAACAAGGTGCTCAAAACATTCCTCAGAGATTTCGATCTATATTTACATGATGGCATCACACAGTTGCTGCAGAGTTTTTGGTGGCACATGCGTGATGTGAAACCCCCATTCCACCACAACTATTAGATGGAGATCTGGTGACTGTGGAGGGCATTTGAGTACACTGTTGTTTTCAAGAAACCAGTTTGAGAGGATCTCAGCTTTGTGACATTATGTTGCTGAAAGCAGCCATAAGAAGGTGGGTACACTGTGGTCATCATGGGATGGACGTGGTCAGTAATGATACTCTGTTGTGTTAAATGATGCTCAGTAACAATGTGACTAAGGGGCCCAGAGTATACCAAGAAAGTACCCCACACACTAGTACACCACCACCCTGAACTGAAACAAGGGAGGATGGATCCATGCTTTCCTGTTTCATTCAATTTAGAACCGTCCAAATGTCGCAGTAGAAATCGAGATTCATCGGGCGATAAAGCGTTTTTACAGTCTTCTGTTGTCTAACTTTGATGAGTCTGTATAAATTGTAGCCTTAGTTTCCTGTTCTTAGCTGACAGGAGCGGGGCATCTGGTGTGGGCTTCTGCTGCTGTAGCCCATCTGCTTCAAGGTTCGACATGTGCTCTTCTGAAAACGTTGGTTAAAAAAAGGCGTTATTTAAGTTACTGATGTACTCTTCTCAATTCACTGAGCTGCTGCTCAGTGGATAGTTTGTCTGTTGAGACCATTCTCTGTAAACACTGTAGGTGGTCGTGTAGGTAAATCCCAGTAGATCCACAGTTTCTGAAATACTTGGACCAGCCTGCCTTTTCTTCCTCATTCTGGTGGCTGGTTTGAACTTCACCGGAGGATCTTGACCATGTCTCAATGCCCAAGTGCACTGAGTTGCTGCCATCTCACTGGCTCATTAGGTGTTTGCATAACAAGCAGTAGAACAGTTATGCTCTACTGTTTGTTACTTTCTCACAGGTAACTTTATATACCATATAAAGTTACCTGCTGTCCAGTAAAGCCTGACTTATCTCTGCCACGTGTATTACAACAGCATGGCTCTGTAATAAAAGAGTAGAAGAAGAAAGAGTAGAAGAAAGCTTGTCAAAAAGGCTGTAGGGCATCCATATGATCATTGCACCTTTGTCCAGTATTCATCTGTGTTAGATGCACATCAGTAAAATAAATACTGACTTTAAATAATCCAATAAAGAAGAAAGAAGCCGTACCAGCTCTGCTGTTGGAACTGAGGATAATCTGCACATTACTTAACTCCACAACAGACTTCAACTCGATAAGACAGCAAAAAACATTTGAAAAAAGCAGAATGTAAGAGTTGATTGTTGTGGCCATAAATATCTAGTGTAGCTTTTATTTTGATACAGTAAGGACTCCGTTTCTTCCCCGTCGGCTTCTAAAGTCTTTCTTGTAAATATCTGAAACCACTAACAGCACATATAACCAAAGTCCTTCTATAAAGAAGTCTTCAAACTCCAGCCAGCAGAGCCTCTGGGCATTTATTTTGAAGCTGCTGTCTACATAAATGGGAAAAGAGCCATAACTTTTATTTCAGTGGGACATAAAAAAACACATATATAGACTCACCAGCCAAATCTAACAATCTGCTTTTCCACCTGCAGGTTGGACTTCTAGTATCCACAGGAAAAGTAACACAAGCCTACGGCTTCATTAGTGGCTCGATCCAGGCACCAGAGCACTGAACAATGCCACGCTAATTCATGTTTTGAATACACCTAGCTACACCTTTACTGCAAGGGAAATTACTGATGTGTGAATAAGTCTGCCACCAACCACTTGAAACTGCCGTGACCCTCGTGTCAATGGAACGTGGTTGGCTCACAGGTTTCCTGGTTTGGGTCTTTATTGGCTTTTTGGTTGCGGTGACAGGACAGCAGTCTTTCACATTTCTGGGTATTGTTGTCTCGTCTGTATGTCAGTTGCACTCTTCCTCTTTCTGCTTTGAATAAATGTCATTTCCACTTGATGGAAAGACAGTCTGTAATAAAGTTATAGGCCAGCAGTTTTATTGTGAGGGTATGTATTGCGGAGACAATGTCACAAAGTGAAGTTTAAAAAGTCAAAACTTCAAACTGCAGCAAAGAAATAAAGGTCAGGAGTCTGCAGTTTAGAGATGTAAAATGTTGAGCAGCCCCTGTGTTATACATGGCAAGTGAAGCAGTTCTGTCTGATTTACGTATTTTCTTTCTGTCCAGATGAATGATGGTCCCCTGTGTAAGTGCAGTGCCAAGGCCAGACGTACAGGGATCCGCCACAGCATCTACCCGGGGGAAGAGGTATGACACGCCATGAATAAATCACCCTTTCATAACCTTGAAGTTGTGCCACGCGGGGGCAAGGGCATTATTTTAGTCAGGCTAAATGCATTTTCTATACAGAGGCCATCTTCTATTGTGTTAAAGGTACGATAAGTGAGACAGAAGCATCTTAAAGAACAAAAAGATATTACATTTCAGGAAATTTGACTGGGGAGTTGCGTCCGAGTGATTCATCGGGTATTTTTCCACACACGGAGATATATTTTCTTTTATGACTCACTTTCTTACTTTGCTGTGTTTTGGAACTATAACTCCCACCAGCCGCATGCTCATCTAACAAGTTAAATGCATTTTATCTACAAAAAGCTCAGTTGTTCAGTTGTTTCTTTTGCCTTTATGCCCAGTAGGAAATGATCAAACTCTGGGATTGTTTAATGAATCCTTAATGACTTTATTAACCAACGATAGGTACGTTGAATAGTGGTAAATGTGCATCATCCTCCAGACAAAGGCGGGTAAATGTCTGCTCCATACTCACTTGTTTGGGGATGTATATTTGATTGATTGATTGATTGATTTTTTTAGTAATATTTTCTGTCTTGAAAATCTATCTCGAGTTAATTAGTGTGTTAATTTCTTGTTGCTCTTTGTTGACCTGGAAGTTGTTAGTCAATTATTTGTTTTAATAAGTTTCTAATGTGTATTGACTTTATAATTATGCTCATTATAGGATGCCAATTAAGCTTTTACTCATCACTCATACCAGCAGTTTGTCTTCATAATAACCTCTGCAAACATGCTTTGCTCTTCACTTACTTCTGCACTTAACAAGATGCCTCTGCGTGACTGCATTCATCTGCAGAAGGGAACAGCAATGCCCCCCCCCCCCTTTTTTTTTTTCCAGTTGGCTCGACCAACTAATGAGTGAAATCCTATAAAGAGTCCATTAGCAGAAAAATCCACTGTATATGCTTAAGTAATTTGTCAAGAAAACTGAAAAATATGTTGTAGTTTAACCTTCATAATTAGAAGATTTTGATGCCTTTTTCACTCCAAATCAGTATAAATTGAATGTTTTTTGGCTTGATTATAAAGTACCAAGAAGGTGAATGACAGATTGGAATTAAAATACTTTAAAAGTAGACTGAAAAGAAAAGATGGAATTAGCTACTGTGGCTAATCGCTATCTTGGTCAGTGTTGTATTCATTAAAGCAGCGGTCCCCAACCTTTTTTGCGCCATGGACCGGTTTGTCAGACAATATTTTCATGGTCCGGCCTTTAAGGTGTAAATACAACAAAGTAAAATGATATGACCAAGACAAAAACTGTGGTATTTTGTAAATATAATAATAAACGCAAATTCACTTTATTCAACTTTATTAGCAGCGTCCTCCTGAAATGCGCCAGCAACATTGAGAGTTACATCCTCCTCTCTGCCCCTTAATGCTCTCTGGTCGCTATGGTAACGTGTAAATGTTTCTTTTAAAATAAGACACACAACTACGACACGGGAAAGACCCAGGGAAACCGACTTCACGATAAAAACCCTGAAAACCATAAATTTTACACCCGAGCCTCGCGGCCCGGTACCAAAAACTCACAGACCGTTGCGGGTTGGGGACCGCTGCATTAAAGAGTTATTATTCCTATTATTATACCGCGCCCAGCTATCTTACGGATCTCCTCAGCTCTTATATCCCTGGGAGAGCGCTTAGATCAGCAGGCCAAATGCTCCTGGTGCGACCGAGATCTCGGCTCAAGACCAGAGGTGGCCGCGCATTCGCCGCTGTCGCACCCTACCTCTGGAATAACCTCCCCCTAGCTATTCGGGCGTCTGATACAATTCAATCTTTTAAATCTCGATTAAAAACTTATTTGTTTAGCCTTGCTTTCCCCACCTCTTAGAGCCCACATCCTTAGTGTATTGGAACTTATTTTATTACTTGTTAATGTTTATAATGTTTTAACCTTCAGCCTTTCGGGTTGTGCCTACTATGCCTGGTGTATTATTGGTTAGTTATGTCACCTGCCTGCTAGTATATTTTATGTGTATTTTGTATTTTATGCTTTATATTTGTATTTATTATTGCTCTTAACTCATTCTGTGAAGCACTTTGGCATACCTGTGGTTTTTAAATGTGCTATATAAATAAAATTGTATTGTATTGTA
>VUQP01022693.1:0-13666 GCA_015108555.1 Coptodon rendalli
TCGAAAAACATTTCCTTGTTTTTTTTTATATCTCTCTCTCTCTCTCTCTCTCTCTCTCTCTCTCTCTCTCTCCCTCTCTCTCTCTCAATACGTATATATATATATATATATATATATATATATATAGATAGATAGATAGATAGATAGATAGATAGATAGATAGATAGATAGATAGATAGATACATAAGAAAAATGTGGGCACTTGTAAATGTGTTTATAGCACACTATTACAGTTGAAGTTGATTTAAAAGTACAGACACTCAACAACAGCCTCACAGAACCTCTAAGCAACTGTACTCATATCTAGTTGTTGTAGGTTAAGTGCTTTTCTCAAAGGCACTCAACAGATGGCAACCAGCTGAAACAAGCTGAGAAAATGTTACGGAAACTGTCATTTAAAATGTTTGAGATCTGACAAGTTATTAGTGAGTGTGTGCTAGATAAGAATGACTAACACATACTCAGTGGCTTTACAGACATACACTTAACACATACACACACACACACCACTTTGTCATTTGGTTTTTTAAAGACTTCATTCATCACAAATGTGTATGTGACAAACCACTTCCCATACTGCTTCTCACGTCACGCATACTGGAAATAGAGTTTGCTGCAGTCATTCATAAAGACATATGCTGCATGTCTGCAATGTGAAGTCATCTCCATGATATGTACGGCAAAAATAAAGTACTACTTAATAATTCACAACTGTTTGATGCTTTTCAGCCAAAGAGAAACTGCAATTTAAATTACCCATAGCAACTAATCAAGCTGGCCAAAAATAACAGTTTAATTGGTTGACTGAACATTGCCACGGCTATATTTAGGGTTTATTTTAAGCCCTGTAGGGCATAGGACAGGGCCTTCTAGGACACCCACTGGGGCAAAAATGCATGCCAGCCATGGCTGCGCACCCTCAGAAGTCCACCCGACTTGCACAGGGCAATCCCCCACTCAGGCGGCCTAGTAACACTGGCATCAGCTGCTGCCACAAATTGCATTAGAGGACAGTGGGATGACAGCCAGGCCTTTACCATCCAACCAGCTGCAATTCAGAAAAGGCAAGGAGACAGCAGTGAGTAACATTAGAAAGAGCAGACTGACTAATAGACTATAATTTTATTTTAACCCATTCGGAAAATATGGCTGATCCCAAATCCAGTGTCATGCTCTAGTCCTTACTCTTTGTAAATTAGGACCACCGGAGATGTTTATAGTACTATCAACAAATGAAAGATGATTCAAAGGTTCCTAGGAGTTAGCAGTAGGTACAATTGGATCTCTTGGTAAGCTGATGCCTCTCTGTGTTGGGCCTGTATGTTCTACCTGTGCCTGCATGGGTTGTTTTTTTTCCACACAGCAGAAGATATGCTTTTCACGTTAATTGGTGATTCAATTGTATATGGGGATGGGAAAATCTGTGGTTCTACCTCATTGTGTTACCCCTAGTACAATTTGTCCAGGATAAGTATTAAACCATTTCTATCTGCAGGTTTCAGTACGTCATATTCTGGATCAGCTCCAAAAGCATGCTATTCATTTACAGAGATGCAAACCTATCCAGCAAAAATAGACCCAGCATGTAAAGATAGAGGAACCACGGCTTATGGAACCAGGACACACATGCACTAGCTTAAAATGGCAACTGAATGAGTGGTGAAGGGGTTTCCTGGGGGTAAAAAAAGCACACGAATCTAGCTAAGCCTCTGTGATGCTGCATATAGGTTGAGTTGTAAAGTGTGAATTTTCAATGCACCTTATATTCCACAAAGAAGTGTATCCATATCCGTGGGACAGTGTTGTAGATAATTGTTTACTGCATCATACAAAACAGTCCATAGACTTTTTACACCATCATACTCCACTTTAAGGATTTGTTTAATTCCATGAATCTATCGTCCCACGAATCCTACTTGCTGGTATTTGCATTTTTAGGGCTGCACAGCCCACAGACATCATGCACTGGTCTGCTGGCTGACATCAAGCAGACCTTGAGCTAAACGATTAAGCCATACTCACAATGACAGTGCGAACATATTGATGATCAGCAAACACAATCTTAGCACTTCCTACTTCCTATAACATCAGTTATGCCAATGAGGAGAACGATACAACAGCAAAAGTTTACCGCACCCAGGTGGGTATAAATCTACACCTGGAAAACCGTGTGCTGTATCTCAAAGGTATCAGTGATTACACAGGCAAATTATTCTTTGCATGGTTGCATATTAAAGATGCCACGAGGCAGCTTTCTATGTTAAGTAAACACCCGCAGTCATGAAAAAGCTTTTAGCATAAGCTATTGCAAAATGCATAAGACACTATAGACCAAATATCCACATTAACATGTCTTTTTGATCCAGTGTAGATCTTGCAGGGAATAAATCATTATTTGGAGGGAAAAAAAAGACAAGGTGGCTGATTTGTCTTTAAACACAAAATGGGGTCAGTATGCAGAGAATATGGAGAGGGACAGGTATTTAGAACAGTGTGGCTATGTTCTGCAAAGATACAAATAAGCATGTGAGAAACAGACTTTAAAACTGCTGGGTACTGCTTTACAAACCTAATAATTTTCATAATTAAGCTCTGGGAGGTACAAACATACACGCAACCTGTCCAACCATGCCGCATGGAGCCAATGCAGACACATAGCCTATTCCATTAGGTTGGATGGCCAACTACAATACAGTACTTTCTAAAGCCTTGCAGGTTCTGCATAAAAATTGCTAATGTTATTTACATTTGCAAGATATCCATGTCTAAAAACAATATGAAAAAAAATCAGAGATAGGAATGTGACAAAGTCGGAGAGTTTTGTGCCTTTATAAGGAGAGCAGGATCTGCAAGGAGCACAGACGCTGCTGAGGTAGGAACACAAAGGAACGTCTGGAACATAAACACCTGCCACAGAGCCAGCTTCTGCTTCCCATTACCTCCTGGTTCAGAAGCAGCATTACAAACACACACTGAAACATACAGACCCATGCACAAATGAGGCAAATCTGGTCCAGCGTCTGTGTTTCCGACATAGTTTTCTAAACTTAACTGCTAAAAAGTTCTAGCACGTCTCCTGTCCTGTGGCACGTTCACTATGCTTTGAAGACAAATTCTTATCAGTCTCTATTTCAGCAACAGCGCTGCCGAAACCCATAAAACGTTGAGACTTGATAACAGTAGAGCAGCAGTTTTGTGTCAAAAACCAACCTGTCTGAATTCCCAGCTAAACGCAACCAATTCTCACTGGAGAAGGCCAACGGGATGTCTTACTGCCAAAGTATTTGGTCATCGCCGAAGTATTCTGCTCTCATTCCGTTTGTTTACAGTAATTACACAGACATTGAAAATCAATACAGTGAAGGTTCAAAGATGTTAACAATGCCAAGTTTGGCAGCATTATTTTAAAGATATGGAACGTGTACACAAAGAGACGCAGACAAAGAAAAACATGCTGATACACAGAAAAATGAGCAATGGTGATTCAGCACAAGCACAGCCGCCAGATTCTCGCAAAGGGGAAAAAAAACTGGGGCAATATTTATAGAGTAGCTCTTGCTCTTCCTGATGATCCTTTGGAACAGAGGAGATGAAACACACAACAGGAAAAAACATTTAGCGCAAGGAAAAGCGAAAGAAGACCGACATATGAGCCGCAGACAAGAGTGGCAGCTAAGGAAAACTTTTAAAGTGAAAGCACCTGGAGGATGCTGCTGACTTCCTCTGATTGGAGAAAGTGAAAGCAGTTGTGAAGATGTGTTGTTGCGACAGATGACTCTTGCATGGGTGTTTTTGGGTTTTTTTTAAACTTTATCCTCCTCATCTTGATCTTTGTTTGATTAACCTTTGTGACGCATTGCATTTCCAAATAAAGTAAACTATGTGAAATATTAGAAGGCAAGCCATGCAGCACACTTAGGGGGAGACAATGGGATAAAATGAGATGAAAATTTGAGAAGAAAAGCAAGTTCTTCCTGTGGGGCGTTAATGAATTTCACTGTTGCTTAGCAGCACCTGTTAATGCCCTCTGTTGTGCTGGACGCAGGCTGCAATGGGCAAAGTGCTGAGACTTTAAAATAAAGTCTCATACTGACATCAAGGTCAGAGGAGAGCAAAGCGGGCTGTTTGTTAGCCACATGGAGTGAAGCACTCCTGTAAAGCCACTGCACTCTTGCAACGCACACAAACACACAGCGGAGATAGTGTGGAAAAGTGACAGCCAACATGTGTGGCAATCAATAAAAAACACTCAGCAGTCAAGAGATGCAGCATGCAGGACTACCGCTCCAGAAACATGCGCGGCAGCCGGCACATTTTAAAAGCACAGCAGACAGGCACATGCATCCACCTGTGCTGAGTCAGACAAATGAATGGGACAGATGCAAACACAAAGACACATGCTTGACGATCACTTAGAGACGTGCGTATGCTGTTATCCCTATAACACGAGCGCAGTCTCCCACCTTTGTACTTCTCCCTGACATTCTCATAAGCCTGGATGAAGTCCTGCTCCTCAGCATTAGGAGGCAGATAGGCAGGTTCATACATGGCCATCCCAGCACTTCCTTCCTTCTCCTTCTTCTCCTCTTCTTTCCTTTTGGGTCAGCCCTCTGTGTGTTTGGATGTATGTGAGGCAGACCGGTGCTGTCCTCTGTCTGGTCTCTCAGCTGTGTGTGAACCCTCCACGGCTCGAAACTTCATTCCACAGCCCAGCGTCACCACACATACACACCCCCCTTTGCCTCCCTTCTCTTCCATACCCTCCCATAGCCTGGCTCAGAAATACTAATATAAATGTCAGGCTCCTCCTCTTAAAGACACACAGGCTGGAAGAAACAAGCACACTCACAGAGAGCAGCAGGAATAGCAGCAAAGGGCTCTCTGGTTCAGATGAATTCAACTGTAATGGATGGCAAGCATAAGATTTCCCACCACCTTGTTTATGTAACCTCATAAAATGCTAGAAAAATTCTGATATCATGGAATAGTAATTAATGAGGGCTCGACCCAAACTACACATAAAACTAGGCAACAGAAGCTCCCATAATCATCAGCGCTTGTAGAGTGGAAAAAAACAAACTTGAATGGCAGCATGCTTTTAGGGAGATTAACTTGTTTTGTATCACAGTAACAATCATTAACCATACAGTAGTATTCAACCAAGCAGATAACTTCTTTGTTAGCCCAGAATAGTAATCATAGGTTACAATCAGGTGAGAGAAGGAGGTTCTCATCTACTGTAAAATATTATAGTCCTTGGGTTGGTCCAATGTGGTGAAGTCGTCCTGTACCTTTAGCAGAAAAACAGCCCCAAAGCATAATGTTTCCACCTCAGTGCTTCACTATGGAGATGATGTTCTTTGGATCATACTTGGAATTTCTCTTCCTCCAAGCACAGTGGTTCAGAGTTGATGCCAAAGAGCTCGATTTTGGTTTCACTTTTTCCTGGCCATCTCTGAATCATTTAGAATCAGAATCCTTTTGTCGTCATTAAACATCAGATGTTCAACGAAATTTGAAGCAGCTCCTTGGCAGCAGCGTTTAGAATAAATAACAATGGAAAAACAATTTATCTGAATCTAAAAATACCAACTACACAAATACACAAATGCACAAGGCTCTGAAGTTTCTGATCCACCACCTTTCTCATGGTCATCCTCACCCCATGCATGGAGCTCTAGACCAAGGGCAACTGATTGGTCATTTTAGATATCGTCCACTAACTGAATAATCACACCAACATTAATACTATTAAAATTACACTACTATAAAACTTTGAGACAGTTCATTTCATTGTAAGTGACCAAACTTCAGCAAGAGCTCAAATATTTAATGTATTGTGAAACTGAAGTAAATGGTGTATGGTAAAGCAAATTTGTTCTGAACTGTGATTTTAACACTTTCCAGGTTGAAAGTTGCCTTGCTTTCCAGCCCGTGCTTATATTTAGTGTTTAGTACTTGCTTCTCATGTCCCATCAAAGAAGTTGGGGCACAGCCACAGAGCTTTTGGGGGTGCACTGTGGAGTGCGCCTGCACTTGCTTTGGATTCTGTGGGTGGATCAGACCTTCTGTAGATCTTTGAACACATTAGGAATTCAGAAAATGGATCTTTTTTTGTGCAACAATGTTTTGTTTGGCCGTGTCTTTCAAAGTAACTTCCACATGAATGCCAGAACCAAAGGTTTGCACGCTAACAAGATGATCCATGTTATTCTCTTTACTAGTGTAGTTTATTATTTTATTTATGCCATCTTTAGAATGAGAGCCACTGTTGTGTGGCATTGATGGCAAACAAAATATCAGAATAAACATTATTTTCCACATTAGTTTTTGTTTGTTTTTTCAAAAATAACATCCATTAAAAAAGTTTAATTCCTCCAAATTTCTTTGAATGCAATCTGGCTGAATACTTCATGCTTCCTCATTAATTTAAGGAGGTTTCATATCTTGTTCTATAATGCCATACCTTAATCAGATTTCTACATTTAATACATTTAGTCTACGTCTACAGGACATAATCTCATAACAAAGACATTGTCGACCCTCTATGTGCTGCGGAAACACACTCCAGCTGGTAGCTGCTGTGTTTCAGCTGGTCTCTTAAAAGTTGACACCTGCAACATGATGAATAAATACATTCAGTTGCAGTGCAGATATGCCCTTGACATCCACTGGGAACATAAACAGTCGGAGCAGCCACTGAATATTCAACAAATGCCAAGACCGGCCGAGCCGAAGACAGTCTGGACAAAAACAGAGTTAAAAGAAAAAAACAAAACAAATCTCCTTCCTATGCCAAAGCTTCATTTGTTACTTACATATTTCTTGTGTCAAAGGATAATAAAAATTCACACTGTGATTTGATTAATAGCTACGCAGGCTGTAGCATTAAAAATTATTGATAACAGCGATGACAGCAAACTGATGTCAACTAGCAGAGACATACTGTGCACAGAAAATGAAGTAAGTTGCTGGGATCTAACAATGCTGTCTTGTTGAGCCATTTTATGATAGAGAGCCTCATAAAAATGGAGAAAAGTGAAGACTGTATCACACTTGCACTGTTTCCATGTTGGATTTTGCGTAGGAGTCTCCTGTAGCACAATGGTAGGGATGTGATGTAGGAAAAAGGAAAATCCCTGCAGGTCAGCCTGACTGTCAGACGTTTCTTTGGCCAAGGCCACGCTGACATCAGCCAGGACACTTTCCTGGGAGGAAACGCGATAAGTTCACTCCAAACTCTTTGCTCTTGCAGCTGGAGAATTGCAACAGTGTGTGTGTGCGTCTGTGTCCTTTTTACTAGATCCAAAAGGAAATTTCATTATGCTTAACTCTTGCACTGTAAGTCTTCTGTGTCTTCTGTAGAACAAAGCTCACACACTGGGGTTTTTTTCCCTATAGTCATATTTTCTAGTCACTATTTTGATTAACATACAATGTATTCTTTTATTATTCTTGTCAGTTTTTCACCATTAAAATATAAATTTTTAAATGTGTAAAAAAAATTGAGCAGCTGGCGGTCAGGTCATATTACATAAATTATGTAATATCGCAGAATTTAACAAACACACACATTTTTGCTTTATCTTGAGTGCAAATTCCACTGTGGTTACTGACTGACCAGAAATCCAAGAAGAGAAAATATGATAACTGCAATTACAAATACACTTGACGAACACAGACCAGCTAATATGCACTTGGCATAACCTCCTTTTAAAAAAGATTACGTATCCTAAAAAAACAGGGAGAGGTGCAACAGAAGGATGACATCAGCATATCCACTCTAAGATCCAACACAAAAATATGAAAGGAAGGCGAGAGGAGACAGAAATGTTTTTACTATGACAGAAGTTAGTAGAATTTAATTTGGGGCTTTACAGTTGACATTAATATATGCATGTAATGAATGACTCAGTCAGACTTGTGATCATGTTAGATATTACTGTGACATTAGATTTGAGTGCTTGGAAGTGGGGAGTGAGTGTCAACTACACGACTGCCAAGGCTAAACCTTTAACACATCGGCTACTATTAACGATCAGAGACGCTGGATCTCATAACCTCATTCTCACACACGCAGTGGTGACGCATAGAAGATAGTTATATGTCTCACTCCGAACTTGCTGGATCATTCTAGCTCCCTGTCCACTCCCCAACAGTTGGACCACTTTATCTGGCTCCATGACATCTGTTTGTTTACTCAAGCTGCTACTTTTAAGAGCTGATAATCTGGTAATGTGAAGTCAAATAAAAGATGAGGAAGGATATAGAAAAGTATGTGAACGTGTGTATATGTGTGGTCATGGGGGCCTGTGTGTAGTTTGTTTTCCAGATCTCCTTCAACAATACCCGACAGGTGCACACAGGGGCCTGTGTGTCCAGTGTGCATTCTTTCATTTACACACACAAGCTTTCCACATCAGGAAATCTGAAACGGCAGTTGGATGTTTCAGTGTATGAACAGCTTAACCTGCATGTGGACGTTTTTATAATGTATACAGTGAATGCACTTGCATTTCACTTGATACTCTGCTTATTACTCAGAGTATAGAGTCTTTTGTCCTGTCTCCGTTCCATTTTGCCCAACCGGTTGCAGCAGATGGCTTCCCCTCCCTTAACCTGGTCCGCTGGAGGTTTCTTCCTGTTAAAATAGAGTTTTTCCTTCCCACTGTCACCAAGTGCTTGCTCAAACGGGGTGGTCTGATTGTTTTGTTTTTCTCTTTATTATTGTAAGGTCTTTACCTTACAATCCAAAGCACCTCGAGGGGGCAGTTGTTGTAATTTGGCGCTATATAAAGTTAAATTAAATTGAATTAAGGGTCACAAGAAATAAACTGAGAATAAATGAAATAGAACAAATTAAAATTCAAAATAGTATTTTACAGTTGAAAGGTAGATATACGTTTTTAATATACAAAATGCCCCACTGAGACAATTTCTTGCAATCTTCAGTGGTTAAAGAAGCTTCACGGCTGTCCACTTAACAGCCTGTCACCGTGTGGGGGTTTTTGCAGTACGTTCCTTTTGTTTGATATTCTAATGGGGCCAACTCAGAGCGACAGCGTTAACATTAATAATGTTTTTCACACTGCTCGGTTCCCAGAATGAGATGGCAGTCTGCACAAATCACAGCACATCTTTTTTCAAGTGTCAAGGGGATTACTGAAGCACAGCTCACAGAAAAAGGAAAAAAAAACCATGGGGGAAACAAATAACACCTGGACTGTGCACATATGCACAGGCAGGAGTTTAATGCTGGCCCACAGCTAGACTGATCGGTCTGGCTCTGCAATATGACACAAAACCCAACAGTAGTGTGGCAGCTCCTATTCAGGGAGAATTTATGGTCCGTTCTAACTAAGCCAGGGCTTGTCCTCTGTTAGATTTTGATGAATGGAAATTGTTTTTTCTGTAGAAACAAGAGAGCAAAATCTCACAATGCTTTCTGCCTTCTTGGTATTTTAATAGTAGCCTTTCAACGTAATTACTTGTACACTTGGGTATATTTTATATATCTATATACTTTTATTATACAGTCTGTGAGGATGTGATCTTTAGTGTCCTTTCACTTTTGACTACTTTTGTCAGCTGATGATCACCAGGCTTGATGCTCTTCTCTGTCAGTTATCCAAGCCTTAAACAATTTGAGTATGGTGCAATCCGGGTGCAATGCTGCTGTTACTGTTGCCCAGTAAAACTACGGGTAACAGACAATCATAGAAACAGGCCTGGCTCCCTCTTCTGGATATCCACAACAGAAACACATGTAATGCGCAGCAGTGGATCAGACATGCTGCTGTTGACTGCCCTGACCTTTTCAGCCCACCACGCTTTTCCATCATGGCTCATTCACAGAATCTGAAACTCATGGTGAGGAGCAGCATTCCTTCCCTGATATGACGCAGAATGAGAAAGACCATGAAGGTCAAATGTTTAAAAAGAAGAAAAGTGTTTTGTCCGGAAGGGTCTCAAAATGAGAATGAAAGCATACTGTCTGGTGAAAAAGGCAGAGTTCTGTAATACCAGACACATAATGTGGAAATGAGATACATTTTCCAGAAGCAGTGATGACTCTTTAGCACGAGCAGACCACCAGCTAGTTAACAGAAAGTGCCACCTGCTGGGGAAATGGGTTATAGCTATCTGAAGGGAAGCCAATAGCTGTGTTCACACATGAGCAGGGAGCTACAGATGTAAGAAAAGAGGACATTTAAGAAGCTATTGCAATCACAAGCAATTATAAGATCTGAGGAATACAATTAGGCACACAAAAGAAGCAGGCCAGCTCAGAGAGCCTTTCATAACGGAATCAGCTCAACAGTATAAAAATCCAGAGCTCATTATAATAAAATGTCAATGCATTCAGCTCGTATGAAATCTGCTACAGGGCAAGAGTCTGAGTATGTGTCTGGAGTAACTGTCAGCAGTACAAAAACAGCATTTGTTTGGAAGATGAGTCATACTTTTAAAGGCTCTTCTCTCATTTAAGCAACAACATTGGGGGCTAAAAGATGACGTCAAAAGTGCCAAAAACTGAAGTTATTTGAATTGCGACTACACATTTGTTACAAAAGCGACAAATCTCTAAAATACAAACATTACATCAGACATATACATGTTTACAACATAGTACAAATACAGTTGGTCGCTACAGTTAACTTCTCTTTTGGTAAATGGTAAATGATGAATGCTAACCCTTTTAAAATGTATTAAGTTATGTTTAATTAAGTGGCTCCAGGTGGGTCCCAGTGCTCAATTGTATTAAAGACCTCAAATTCGCTGGCTATTCAGTCTTTCTGGTAGAAAACATTTTGCCCAACCAAAATTAGTAAACATATTAACATCATAGTGAATTTCAGATGAACCTTGCTAACTTAAGTAGCTAGCAGGCAATAGCAGTATGTGGCAAATCTCCAGCTGTACATTCTCATCCAAATATTTTCGAAAACTTTACATCACAACAGCATACAGTGCATACACAACATAACAGTGGCTTTCACAAATTAATGGTGTAGTGTACGGTAACAGTATGTACCAATAAACTGAGGGAAATGGGATGTGGATGACTCAAATGATTTTCCTGTAACGTATATAGGAGCTCAAAATTGGAATAGATATTTATGCATGTTCACATGCACTGATCATTTCCACAGAAAATTGCTACATTAAACTGTAATGCGTGTGTGTGCATGTGAAAGAGGATGTGAGTGGAAGAGAGATGGAGTCTGAGCCTAGCATCGTCTAAGCATCAGATCATAGCCACTCCAGAATGAATTATTGAAGAGTACTCTGCAGGGATGTTTGCCGTTTAAATACAGCTAGGGCTCTAAAAGCCAACAGCAAAACACACACACACACAATTCATGTGCAGTTCAGTTAGCAAAAACAAACTTGATCTGCTTAAAATAATACAATTAATCATAAAGGCTAATGAGATTTTAAATTTTTCACAATAGCCATTAATTTTTAATTACAAGAACAAGAAAATATTTAATACCATTTTCTATATTATAGTTTGGAAATGACAGAATGACAGAAAAATCACAAAATTAAGATATATAAATGCACAAATATTTTTAATAAAGATTAGATCAACCATCTAAACGCCATTCAAATGTATTTATTTCTTCTGCTTCTGGTGACTTGGCACCATATTTTTGCTTTCCATAAAGTACAGAAGGCTACCGCTGTTTCTGTGTAGCAACTGGTAGACCAGGGGTGGGCAATTCCAGGCCCCGAGGGCCGGTGTCCCTGCAGGTTTTAGATGTGTCCTTGAACCAACACAGCTGATTTAAATGGCTAAATTAGCTCCTCAACATGTCCTGAAGTTCTCCAGAGGCCTGGTAACGAACTAATCATGTGATTCAGGTGTGTTGACCCAAGGTGAGATCTAAAACCTGCAGGACACTGGCCCTCGGGGCCTGGAATTGCCCACCCTTGTGGTAGACCTTTATTAGGTCCAACCACTGACTCCAACCTGGGACTTTAAAAAAGTATTATGTTTCTCTTAAACACAAAAAATGTGCTTCCTGTTAAATGAACACTTCCTATTTAGAAGATAATGTTGATAATGATAATGCTGATAATGTTTGCTCCTTAGCTCCCACATTAACAGTATTAGCCTTACATTAATAATAAGTTAGCATATGGTCAGTGTGAGTAACTGCTAATAGTAAATGGCTAATGTTAATGCATCCGCTGGACACATGTTTATTACCGGTTTAACATTTTAAAGTTAAATGTGAGTATTAGTGACATCAAAATTCATCACAAAGACCGTGTTGTCAGTCTTTAAAATGCTTTGCTAAGTTTTTTTTATGCTACTAATTAATGTGTTCAGCTGCTAGTGAGTGGGGTGGGGCTGTGTGCATGCATGTTTCCAGCGGTGCCATGAGAAGTTGTCTGTCAGCTGGAGCAGGTGAATATGGCACTGTTTGTATCCACACTATTGCAAATGAGTATCTAACCCAATAGCAATTTTTAGTATTGATCAGTATCTGAGTATCATGTCTTCTGGAGTCAAATGTGAGGGCAGAATCCTTTGAAAACTCTCTTTTCCATATGGCTATATAATCATTACTACTGGACCTGATCAGTGAAGAGTGCTCATCTCCCAACAAGAACTGTGCATAGTCTATTCTAATCCCCCTTCTAGGACAGGCCTGCACATCTGCATGCAGTCAGGAAATCTGTAGCAGAACCTCGTCATTCATCAGAGCTTACTACAAAAGCTCAGCCTCACCCACGGGTGCTGATATTGCCTGACATGGCCTTCTGATCGCTGGAAAAAGAGATGTACAGGATGTGGAAGTAGGCCTTTTGTAGACCTGCATGCACATCCTGAGTTATCCAAACTTCCTCCTAGACAGGAGCACAATTTTCCAAAACTCGATCAAAGACTTATTGTGTTCAATCAAAGACTTGCGCTAAACTGGCACACTGAAAATTAGTATATTCTATGCTACGCTAAACCGGGTTTTATCCTTGTTGTGCTGTCTGCTTTGGTGATTGAGGATGAGCATTCCCTGCCCTTTCTTCAGAAGGGCAGGGAATGCTCCTTTAATAAAAGTGAGATGCTGTTATAGAAGTGTTTAGAAATACTAAGAAATTATGATGACCTGACAACTCTTTCTTTCATTTATATCATATTCCATTTCAGTCAGTTTTATGTGATTTTTAAAATCTGTGTTACACTTGGACCAGTGATGATACTGCTAACCCACTGCTAACCCACAGTATAAATAATGTGTTTCCACAATCCCTATAAATGACTTGAACATGATGCTAGCTCAGGGGTAGGGAATGTTAGTCTTCGAGAGCCGGTGTCCTGCAGGTTTTAGATCTCACCCTGGGTCACCACACCTGAATCAAATGATTAGTTCATTACCAGGCCTCTGGAGAACTACAAGACATGTTGAGGAGCTAATTTAGCCATTAAAATCAGCTGTGTTGGATCAAGGACACATCTAAAACCTGCAAGACACTGGCTGTGTCCCAATTCAGGGTATGCACGCTTGAAGTACGCATTTCAAGTGCAATTACGTCACCGCTACGCGACGACGGCTGTCCCAATCCCAAGTGTACTTCAAATTTGAAGTGTGGTCCGCTGTACACTTCGTGGTCCCATATATCCCACAATTCTTAGCGCAGTGCTGGGTGTGGATAA
>VUQP01022695.1:0-37040 GCA_015108555.1 Coptodon rendalli
GACCAGGTGACCCTGAATCCTCCCTTAGTTATGCTGCAATAGACGTAGGCTGCCGGGGATTCCCATGATGCATTGAGTTTTCCTTTCCAGTCACCTTTCTCACTCACTATGTGTTAATAGACCTCTCTGCATCGAATCATGTCTGTTATTAATCTCTGTCTCTCTTCCACAGCATGTCTTTATCCTGTTTTCCTTCTTCACCCCAACCGGTCGCAGCAGATGGCCGCCCCTCCCTGAGCCTGGTTCTGCCGGAGGTTTCTTCCTGTTAAAAGGGAGTTTTTCCTTCCCACTGTCGCCAAAGTGCTTGCTCATAGGGGGTCATATGATTGTTGGGTTTTTCTCTGTATTTATTATTGTGCTATCTACTGTACAATATAAAGCGCCTTGAGGCGACTTTTGTTGTGATTTGGCGCTATATAAATAAAATTGAATTGAATTGAATTGAACTGTAAAAAATAATAAATAAAGTAATAATTTTAAAAAAAAGTTTTTAATAAGGCAATCAGCTGGGTAGCCTTTTCAAGTTTATTCAACTAAAGGTCTTAAGATATGTATTGAAATCAACTCTTAATGTGCTTAAGAATTGCTATTTTACTAACATAAAACCATCTCTTTTGTCTTACTACAGCAGCCAAACAGATATGGCTTGTTGTGCCGGGAGAATTCAAACTTCAAATTCTGGAAGAAAGGAATCTGTTTCATTACTCTTTTATTAGTTTAGCTTTATTCTACTTAATTCTACTTAAGAAACAGCAACATTTCCTGTACTTTGTATACACATACAATGCTGGTTCACACCTGCTTTAGTTACCGAGTGAAACCCAAGATTTTTGCACCTTGTTTTCACCTTCATGTTACTTTTCTTGTAATATAACTGTAATCATATTAGAAAGCGAGAACTCGTAATCCTCATTCTCTACATAATGATAGCAGTGCGTCTGTGGTTCTCTCAGGCCGCCCTAAAACCTACATGGTGATTCCCCCACACTGATCTGGTACAGAACACACACTCTCCTTCTGACAGCCTTTCCCTTATTTTTTGTTATCACATTAACAGATCACAAAGCATAAAGCTTGCGTTTTGGTTTAAACCCACTTCCGGAGCAGTCAGCTTGTCAGTACAGTTGCTTGCCCGTGCACATGTCTAAGCAGCCCCCCTCTCTCGCCTGGCCCTGTCCCAGTAATGCCTCCTGACCCCATCCCTGTCCTCACCCACTGCTCTAAACACAGATATTTACGCTGGGCCCTATTTATTTGATTTGTCTGTGCTCTGCGTGGCCATGCTGGCCAAACTATTCTCTCCATAACGGCAGAGGAGATGACTGTTTACACCAAGGTGAAATAAAAAGGCAAAGCAACAGGAAATTGGACAGTCTTTCCCTAAATATCCTTTGGTTAAACTCAGCTGAAAGTATTACTGCAGTCATAGCTCCCCGTGTTTATTTCTGGTTGCACAGCCTCTGTGTGCCACACTTCCTTTCTTACTCTGTGGTAATTTGCAAGGGTTTAGCTTTATAACATACACAGATTGCACACAGATTTTGGCTGTTATGGGACTGTTGAGAAATGTGTTGGTGCACAAAAGAAGAATTTTTTTTTTTATCTATATAACCACCTCAAAGTCTCAGAAATCCCGTGTTTAGGCTTACATACCCTCCTGGAGTCGCAGCTGACGGAGGTACAGGGGACTCTGAAGTACATTACATCGGCCTGGCTCGCTTTCTCTCGTCACCAGCATTAGGTCGTTGTAGACAAACACAGTAACCTAAAAGACATGGACGGGGAATATTAAAAAGAGAAAAATAGGATGTTTAAAAGAAGGGGATGGAGGGCAGAAGGTGGTGAAGGAGAACAGGATGTGAGAATTGGGGGTGGGGGCGCATTACATCTCAGATGATCTCACTTTGGCTTTACACCTTACAAAATCAGCCTGCAACCCAGTTAACTACACGTACAGCACTGAATATTTGGCAGGTTTCACCCCCTACAGTTTTCCCCCGACTCATGTCCTAGCACAGGAAATGCAGTTCACACATACAGAGCTCTGGTCATATGTATACATCCTCCCACATGGTGGTTTGGTGTCTGAAAATCAACCATGCGTGTACACTGACGTAGTCCTAAATGTATCTTTTATTAACTGAATGAGGCATTCAATGACTATAAGAATGAACACCTCTGTAGTTGTTTAAAGCACACATACAGTTTATATCTGAGGGATTTAATTTCATCTTTTATTTTATTTTGTATTAAGAGACGGTAAGTTACAGCCCATGTCTTGCTTTATGCTTCTGCAGTGCTAAGATATAAAAAGTCAAACGAACAGAGAATGAAACCGAGCAGGAAGAAATCAAGATAAACAAGTAGAAGATAAAAGAAAAAGAAAGAAAACACCTAAATTAAGGTAAAAAAGACCTCTTACGTAAGCAGGTGCAAACATGCAGCGTAACACACATAAGCTGTAATTCGTGCAGATGGGCAACATTTGAAGACAATGCTTTTGCTTTGGTGGCTTCCTCTGAGGGGTAAGATAGCAGAGGGTATTTCAGATGTAGCCAGCACGTGGTTAGTGTGTGTGTGTGTGTGTGTGTGTGTGTGTGTGTGTGTGTGTGTGTGTGTGTGTGTGTCTTTGAGGATGTCTGTGTGTAAATCTGAGTGGGTGGAAGAGAACACTAGTAAGAGTGAAAAGTAAAGGACAAAGTGCATGAAAGCAGCAGTTTTCACACAGAGAAGCACACATATTTAGTATGTATAACATTTGCGCAAACTTGTGCACAAAATCAAATATACACTTCAAATATTTACATTTTCCACACATACTTGCTGTCGCATTAAATCTTTGTATGTATTTGTATTTTTGTGCAACAAAAAGCTTTGCAACAATGCGAAGCTCGATAATTCATGCAACAATTTTGTCTGATTAAGACTTCCATCCATTTTCTTAATCTGTTATCCTTGAGCACTTATGCATTAATATCCCAGCCCACACAAAAGGAGAAGCGGGGCGCACCCTTTACACTTCTATGTTAAGCAGAGCGAAAGCATAACGTGGAGAAAAGCCAAATGTAATGTACCTATACTGAAACGCAGGGTCTCAAACAACAACATAACTCGCAATATACTCTTTACAGTTAAGTAAAGAATCTCATAAAACATAAATGTTCCATATAATGTTCACGAATATACAAAACTAGCATGCTTTGTAAATCGAATTAGTTAAATTTATTGATAATATATCTATCTATAATACAATACATCCTGAAAATCTGGTGATTTAATCAACTTGCATCTCTTATGTAAAAGATTACAGTGAAATCTTCCTGTTGTTTCACTTTGCACTAAATATAATGGTCCGCTTAGTCTTTGTGTTTGGCTATAAATGTTAAAGTGCTACATGTTAGTTTGCCTCTCAGACTAAAAGAGCAAAAGCTGGAACAACACAGAGAGATCATTAAAAAAAAAACAGCCTGTATAAAGTGGCAGAGTGGAGAGAAACTCCCTCTCGACAAACACTGCCTGCTAAATATTTGTTTTATCCATGACCCCAGAGAGTCCATTATTATACTTTGATGCCAGCAGTGGCTCCGCTTTACTGCGTATAGCTGAGATTATGTGACAGGGCCAAAGCTGAATTCAACAGTGAAATACGCTTTTCTTTTAGAGTATACAGTCCAGCCCACACAGACCTGTTTCAAGTGCTTCTTTCAAACAAAACATTTGAAACACGAAACTAACACCTTAAATTTCCGAGGCATATCCACCTGTTTTTGGTGAACTAGTTTAAAGTTATTGCAGTGATGTCATCATCATCTCATCTGCGGAAACATTCAAAGCTTTTCCTTCCATGAATCTGCGCTCTAATTGGGGTCATGCAAATGTAAGCCTTTTATAAGATTACATTACCAGATCAGCGATGAATATTTGGCATTTAATACAATCTTTACAGAATAACATTTCATACATATTACACAACAACATTTACAGACTATTTCTGAGACTTTACATACTTGTCACAGGGATAGGAATACTTTGAATTTATAGTTATATTTATAACATTTCTTAACATTTTTCAATAATGTACATTGAAAAGCAACGTTTGATGCATGAAACACAATTTATCTGTCAGTCTGATCCTTGCTGCTCTCTTTCTTCATCCAGTATTGATTTTTTTGACTCATGTGGACAGCTCCAGTTCAGACAGCTCCTGCACTTCATTCCTCTCCTGAGATGTCGCTTTACACTTATACTTGTATGCTTTCACACACACATATATATATACATACATATAAATATATACGAATATATATTTCGCTTAAATTCTGAATCAAGGCAGTGAGACGGCACTTTCACTTTGGCCAAATTAAAAAAACCACAAAGGAGGATGCAGCAAACCAACTAAATGCTTGCCACTGGTCGGAGAGATCTTATTGTATCAGTGAAACGAAAGAGCTCTTTGAAATAGCGGCAGATGCATCTCAGAGACACCTTTAATGAAATCCTGCATAATGTTTTAGATGCGTCTTGATCAATAACTATATCCTTGGTCAGAACATTAAATTAAAATAAAAGCTTCAAGTGGGTGTTTTTAGGTTTTTAGACATAGACAGATTTTAATATGCATGAAAAATAATTAACAAATGCATGCATATGTTCACAGGCAAAAACAGACACTCTGTTTTGATGGCCCTTACCTTAAGAGAGTGGTGCTTGCTCTCGTGTAGTATCATCTCTTCAGATATGATGAGTGTTCGGCTGCAGAGGTCAAGAGGCTGTAACAACAGAAAACAACAGGCTTCATGAAGAAATGAGGACACAACATTACCGAATCGAGTTCTCATCCCGTTATCATCTCATCTCATCCCGAGAACCTTCACAGACATCCCGTTATTCATAACCAGCAGCTTTAAGGACATTTATGCTTGTAATATTGATGTAAATAGTACTTGTAGAGTATTTTCCTTCTGCTTAATATTACCCTGACCTCTTAAACATATGTTGAGCATTTTTCAACATAAAATCCAAAAATATAATATTGTATCTGTCATTTGTAAGCTGAAAAGCTGCAGTACCAAATCCATTTTGGCTCCCAAATCCATTCGATCTGCTTAAAAGCAAAAGCAGGTCTTTTCTATGGAGGGAAACGCCGCTGAAACTGATTCTGTCGAGACAGAAAGCAAGTTGCAACTGAGAGGCGGTATGTGCGGTTGAGCACGACAAGACAGTGACACTTAAAATGAAATAGAATGGCAACGTGGGAGGAGGGGACTTCCTCTCAAGTCCAGGGTGTGACAGAGGCCCAATTCAACATGTGCAGCATTTGAATGCCGTGTGAAACAGGGTCAGGGCTGCACATTTGTACACATGACTCTATATGAAGAAAGTACCAGCACAGTCAGTGTGTTTTCAGAGTGTGAAAGTTTATCGCAGCTCAAGATAGCTAAGCCAGTTGACATGTCAGTGCAGGCGCAACAGTTATCTCACTGTGGTCAACACACTATATGCACATGTGAAAAACTAAGCAGTTATTAAGTGATGATGCTTCATTTGACAGAAGCTGCCTCTTTGGAGTAGCCCCACTTAGATTTGCCGTTTTATTCCGAAGAAAGTGGATTTTGGAAGTAAGTGTTGAATTGGTTGCACAGAACTTTGACACTCTTTGATCCAAAATGTACAGCACAGAAAACATCCGCCTGACATGTCATACAGTAACACTAACGCAGTTAGTGCCATTGCCTAAAGAAAGAATGCAGAAAAAAATATGTTGATCGAGTCTGTGTTACGTGTGAAAAGCTCACGGATGACTTGCAAAACACGAGAACCTCAGACATAAAGGTCAACATATTTCCTAACTGCAAACCTGAAATGTCTTGTTTCCTTTTGACACAAATGAAAAAATCATATTCATCATATTTGGACAGCTTGTGAAAACTGTTTTTCAGAGTATCTCAGTGGCCTGTTAGTCTTGTTTAATACCACAGAACAGGTGCATCCACAGCTCAAGTCCAGACTGGGGCCTCTGCATATCATTCTCTGCCCAGTCCTTGCATATCCGGTCTTATACTCTCTACTGAAACAATGATAGCAGCAGATCATTCGAAAATTATATCTCTTCACTCTTTTGCCTTGGGTTCAAATGGCTTTAGATTGGTTCAGTAAAATCTCACTCTCAGCAGTAAGTAGAAGTATAAGAGCAGGACTTCAGTGTACATAATACAGTGTCCAGTAAAATGTAGACAAAGAATAACAAACGATACTACCAAATCAAGACGTGCAGGCACATAAAAAATGTCGTACCTGAACAAAGATGGGGAAGATAAGGATCTTGGGCGCCACTTTAACATATCCATAATTTGCGTGCGGAGCATGTGATCGGACAATGGTACAGTTCTGGTAGTTGGCGAAATTGGCGTTCTGCTGTTGGTAGCTGGCTGCATTAGAGGAGGCAGGAGGCACCTTTGATGTCTTCGAATTGTTAGATCGACGTAGGAAGCCGGTACGGCTGGAGAGACCAACACCGCCACCACCGCTGCTGCCTCCGCCACCACCAACTCCACCCATACCTCCAGAAAAAGCACCACTCTGCGGCTGAGGAACAGGAGCCTGTCGGGTGGGGATTAACCTCGCTGCTGTGGAGCAAAAAAGAAAGTGTAGACACAGATTATGAACAGTACTTAAGATCGATACTGTTCCAAATACGATCCTATCTATGAAGGGTAAGATGGCGCTGGCAAGGCTGGCAGCCTTAACCCAATTTCACTCGGGATGAATAAAGTATTATCAATCAGTCAATCAATCCTCAATATGAAGACTGACGATGAAGGGATTGCAAGAATGGAGACAGCAAGATTGTTCTGTTCGAAACAAACAAAATCCAACAAGAAACAAGAATATAATGCAAAGAAATAAGTAATGTAGAAAGCATATTTTGGAGCAATTGTCCTTTAATACTTTAGTTTGAGGCTGTTAGGTTGCCATCTACAATAGAAGCTGATCTACAAACGCAGTACACCACTTAACAAAACAGTCATTTAATTTAAACAGGTATTAATATTACATACAGTAAACGACTTACCTAATGTACCCTGCTTGTCTGGGTAAACAGGCCTCAAGATCTGAAAGCAGAATAATATGAGATTAACATAAAATTAAAATCTAAATAAAACAAAAATGAAAACGTTAACATTCAAAACATAAATCTAGACATTCAAGAGCAATGACAAAGGTTAATGTATTAAGTTGTGCCATTTCTAAATTGAATGTCAATTCTGATCTTAACTTTCTATCCCGACACTGATGATGATGATGATGATGATGCAACAAGACATATTTATAAATTATAAAAAGATCAGCTGTCATTTAAAAAAAAAATTCTGTATACTTCACTATGAAAATGCGGTTCTTTACCATATTTATTCCATACTCTTTGCCTTTCCTGTTTCATGTGGGTGTGTGTGTGTGAGTTTTTGTCTCTTTTTCTTTGACTATCCAGTCTCTGCATCTCTGCATTTTCATTTGTTTGTTTGTTTCTTGCATGGCATTCGGTTTAGTTTCTAGGACACTTTTGAGCCCATTTGAATTTTAGGCTGGACTCACCGAGGCAGTAATGGTTTCTGCTTGTCATAACATATCACAATCTAGTGAGGGTGTAAGGCTAGGAATCTGCAGGTGGAGAGGGATTTGGAAAGTCCCAAAATGTTCAAATATATATATATATATATATATATATATATATATATACATATATATGCCGTTATCGCACTTTTCTGCTTGTTTATTTGGATAACTATTTCATTTTCTTTAGTGCTGGTTTTCAAAGCGCTTCTTTGTATCTGTGTGGTATGCCACTAACATGACCCATTTCCACAGGGCTTTTAGTATATTTAGCAAGGCCAAAACAGAATCCCCTCAGTTTCTGCCTCCTTCTTTGTTTGAGATAGTTGAGAAGTTGCAGCTATTTGTAAGGGAGGCCAGTTTCACTGTGCTGGCATGTTCCTGTTTTGCCTGAAGCTGAAGTCTCTTCCTTCAATATGCCTATAATTTCTCTGAATTTGCATGTCTTCCCTCCCTTATAATTTGGTAATTTGGTACCACTGCCATTAACTGAACCTAGATCTGAAAAGGACAAAGGTGCATACCTCATGACGCACCCTCAGGTACACAAAGATTACTCACTCACACACACACACAGAGCTTTGTGTTGGCAGACTTACAAGCAAGGACACACAGAGACTCTACGTGTTTGCACCAGTTGCATACAGTGAGTTAGTTTTGTGTAAGCTGAGCAACCATTAAGACACTTAGATTCATATCAGGAAAAGAAAGTCTCAAACCCATTCTGAATCTAGTTAGTGGGTTAGTATTGTACGGTTAGCTTAGGAATTCAGATCAGTCTTTTTGATTTGTTGACTTTGCTTTATTTTGTTTTCATGATGAAAGCTTTTACCTCATATACAAAATCACTGAATGCAAAAAAAAGCATGCTTAACAAATGTATTAGACCACCTGTCATAAAAACAAGGAAACTTTCAACAAAATTTTGTTTGAAACTGTTATTTGTAATCAGATAACAAAATGCCAGCGCACTGGACTTCTCTGAGGAGTCAGAAATGAAGCATAACTTTTGACCACTAAAACTAATTTTTCTGCGCAGAAATCCAAGTAGATAACTATAATTTGACATCTTAATCAAAAACTAATCATGAGCTTTACAATTTTTTCTGTTCTTTGTAAAATGCTAATTTTGAAAATGTATGGATAACTATTGGATAAATATTTAATTATTATTATAAACATTAAAAATGTAAATTTGATATAAAGAGTTTGTGCATACTGGTGAATTAGCATTACAGAAATCAAATGATTTTGGTAAATTTCAGTACTATTAACACAGCACAGCTGTGGCATAAATGTTATTATTGGGTGGTGGTCTAATAAATCTGTTAAGCACTATAAAGTACATGCTGTATAAAATGTCATATACATGTCCTAATGTTCATGTACATGCATGTTATACAGACACTGGATATTATGCAATGAACCATTGTTGAAATATGTGTTTCCTTCTTCTTTCTTTCTCCTTCCTAAATGCAAGCACTATTTGTTTTTAAAGAACTGCTTTGAAATTCTTGTGTCTAGAGAAAATCTGCTAGATAAATTAATTGAGGCATATATATGCATAGTTTCTCTAATATGAACCATGTCTGGCACGATGTAAGAAAGAAATACAGCAAAAGTTTCCCCATAATACAGGCATATAATGTTATTACCAGCTCTATTTTTATATGTTGTTTTATCCTCTTGGTTTTCAGTCTATTGCTCCATATTTACATGACAGTGAACTATATGCACAGTATGTAGTGTTCACGACATGTTATAAAGCACAAATCAGTGAGACAGCAGTAACCCAAATGGCCCAGACATACTGTACATACAGTCCATCTATCTATCAGCACCAGGGATGTAAGGTAAGGAGACATATCTAGGATGAGCCACCATATGACCATGGTGAGGATGAGGAGGACGGAGAAGATGATGAAGATGCAGCCCACCACCACTCTCCGGTACCTGGCTTCCAGGGTTGATGGGTGCCAGGATGATATAGTTATCCCCGTTGGATGCCTTCACTCTAGTTCCTTTCAGAGTGGCAGTGTGAGGATGGTGGAGGTGCCGCGGCTTCCCGTCCAGCTCCTCGGCCGACCCTCCCTGGGCCCCCCACGCCAGGGTCCCCATGCCTACACCGCCGCTATTTCCAGCTTCAGAGCCGTTCACCAGTAGCCTGCGTGCGGCAGTGGCACGGTGGTGGGCTGGGAGTGGCGGCACGGCTGGGGGGGTTTTACTTGTGCCGACATCTGGTACACGTCTACGGGTGGGCGGTGACGGGGCATCATAGTTTGAGGTGGAAGGTTTGTAGGAGGGTCGGTGGATGAGACCCTCAAAACTAGGTTTAGCTGACGGACCAGTTCGCCACACTACCACTGTGATTTCATTGGCACTGTTCCTGAAACAAAGCAAAGTAACGATGGTTAAGAAAAGCCAGACACGTGGAATTTACATGCCTCAATTTGCACAGCAAAAATTATATCTATATTATACATTAAAGGTCAAAAAACAAGAACATCTGGATGAAAAGCAACCCTGAAACCACACATTTAATATGCATTAAAACCAGACTCTTTGATACTTACTGTATGTCTGTAAAAAATTAAATCCAATACAATCCAATATACCTACTTTATTCGGTTTTTAAAATAAACTGGATCACTGTATGAATGAGACAGCTCACCGAAAAGAAAACAGAGGATCAAACCCTTAAAAGTTTAACTAAGATTATGCTGTTGAGTGCTGATAAATCATTGACTTCATAACGTGTAATTGCAGAGCTATTCCCACATCGCTTCAGTGTAAATGGATTTCCTTTTGGTTTCTGACAATCTCAGCTTCTGAAATGAAAGCTCTGTAAACACCACAGGCTTAGCTTAGGGAGCCGCTCACATCAGAACAGCTTAAACTGATCTGTAACTCAATTTGGATGCAACAATTATCTCTGAAAACCTCTAAACCTCTCTAATAACTTTCCTAATTTTCATCCTAGAGTTGTGGATATACACATGAAAAGTTATTCTGCAACATTTAGTTGCGAATAAGCCTGTTTTTGTTTGTGTTGTTTTTACCTTATAGCATGGGCTAAGTCCACACACTTCCACTGCTCCACTGGCTGACCATTTAGCTGCAGGAGAGTGTCCAGCTGCTGCAGACCAGCCTGATCTGCTGGACCCCCTGTCGAAGTAAAAAGATGGAAATAAAAAGTTTGCATCATTGCACACTCTCAAGAACCATTAACACACACCAGAGCTGTAGCTTGTATTTTATGTGCTAGTTTGTTTCTTTAGCCTTGGAGATTCATAATGGCAAATCCCTGCAGGGCATAAGCAATAAAATCATGACCACACGTCAAAATGCTTGTTTTGAAAACTTTTCACACATTATTAGCTTGGGACACAGCATCTTAATTAAAGACATGACAACTGGGAAGACACTTCCCAACATGGGGGCTTAACTCAAAGGTATCTATCTGACAGTCAGCCTTGCTATCAACTGCCACACTCTACCGACTGAGCTGGTAATAGTGGTCATTTTCCAAGCCCCCCACCCCACACACTGATGATGTAACTTCAAATGCATCACGTAATTATGAGATACCAAATTAAAAGGGCAATCTGATAGCTTAAGGGGGCATACTAATAGAAAATGTCAATAGCAGTTGAGTCATCAGCTGACCAGACCTTTGCTTCCCTGCCCTCTTTCCCCACATTTCTCTTCTCTCTCCACTGTGCTATTGAATAAAGGCAAAATGCCAGAAAAGGGGGAGAGATGTCAAACTCAGGTCAATCAATGGGACACCAAGGCAAACAGAGTATTTACACAGCAAATGTAAAACGGAACAGAGGAAAACACCAAGCCATTTCTGACTCAAGAAGGCCCCTGTTTTGGCATATACAATTTATAGTATGTTGTTTAGCACTACACTATTTTGGCATATCCTCATGTTATACAAATACTATTAAAAACAGAAATCTGTCATTGGCAGTCAGCGAAAAAAAAACATGGAAAAACCTCAGATTCCGATGTTGAATCAAACCCGTCCATCAAAAATATAAAAGGCAGGCTCAAAGAAAAGTGCAGCGCTGTTTTGTCATGTTTCCGAGTATTTAAAGACCCACAGTTTGAACAATGGATCCTTTAGGAACAGTTGGGTTTCGTGTATCTAACAACGTTCGTGTAAAACTTGCCTGGATCAACAGCCTGTACCCTCACAGGAGAATCCGAGCAGATGGTGAATCCGTATCCATCCTTTCCTCGAAGGATGGTCACCTGCAGAAAACACACGCGCACACACACAGACATGAGCATTTTGTGATACGGTGATAGGAAATCACTCTCTCCCCTGCTACCTGAGAAACGAAAAGTAGCACGTAAGCAAAATGATCAACTTCCTTCCTCGCTACGGGACAATTGGATTTATGATTTGTATTCTGCTTCTACTTCCTGCTAAAACTGTCTTGACAGCAGATTCCCATTGAAGCCAATTAGCTGAGTTAGTGGGAAAAACAACTGTTGAGATAAAAAGATTCTTTGTCCATTAGCTGAGGGAAAGGGGAAAAAACAGTCAGACTGCCAATTAACTTAACATTTAGCCAGACTTTATATACGCAGTATACAGAGGCAGCTGATAAAGACTGCAACCCCCCCAATGTAAAAAGTTAGTTTTATATTGCCAAAATAGGTCCAAAAAAGTCAATACAACAGGAAGTTCATGAATAATCACTACAACCTATTTCATATCCAGTACGATTTAACCTTTGATCCTTTGATGGTGCTGGTAAGAACTGTGAAGTTGTGCTCTATAGCTATTTGTAGGGTTTTCATTCTGCAAATGAATAAATAAACATGAACATTTCAAATAATCGATACGGAGTGATTTTACTGGAATATGTTGTCCAAGGTTTGCAGAGTAGAGTAGAGAGGACCAATATTTGTCCATTGAAAAGTATCACATACGCACACAGACACAAATGCTGATGGCTCTCTCACATTGTCTGTCTGTCTCTTGTGTTGCCAAACATTCAAATACCTGCACCCGAAAGTCGGAGCCAAAGTCAACAAAGTTCCATCCAAAACATCTCACTTTCCATGTCATCTGCTGAAAACCGGGGGGCCCAAAACACACAGACATCCCCGCTCGCTCGCCCTTTCTTTCTTTTTTTTATTCCTACAGCAGAGCAAACATGTACATGCTCCTAAATTACAAAGTCTGCCCATGAGCGAGATGCAGCAACTTGTAGAAATACACTGATTATTCAGGGGCCCGAAGCTCGGCACGACCCTGAAATGTCGACTACCATTGCGGTTTCTTATAGTCCACCGATTTTATGCCTCGTGTCACCATATTCCTTTAACCTTGAGTCACTTTAATCTGTCTCCTTTTCTGTCTACCTCCAAAAATACACTGCTACAAAAAAGGACTTTCATGCCACAGACAAATACGGCAGACTTTGTGGCTGCCCTAAAAAGAAAAAAAAGCAAATGTGACTGAGACACAGTTTTGTACACGTTTCACTAATGTGCCAAACATGCAGTCTTTTAGTTGTTGTCCTTCCTCAGTAACTGAAAAATACAAAACACTCGCCTTTGGAGCATCCATAAACTATGTAATTGGGATTAGGAGAAGGAGAATATGTCAGTGAAACCTACAAAATTTACTGACACATTTAAACTGGTGGACTAATGACTCCATATCTTCACTGGCGACTGTGACAACAGTTAACATAAGTTCTTAAACTAAACTTAATTCGGTGCTTTGTGTGTGTAGGTCTATATTTTTGTAGGAAGACAGCAATCAAATTCAATCAAAATCAGTTAAAAACTGAAAAAGAAACCATCTCTCTTCACCTAAACCAGGATTTGTTTTGTTTTTTACAAAAACACTATGAAAGGGGATAAAACTGATCATAAACTAAGCTTGAAAAGTGAAAAGGAGGGCAGAGGGACTTTTAGAAAGTGGAGGAGACCGAACAACGACAAACAGAGGAACAGCTGGTCTGAAGTAAAGCATTTCCCTGGAATTTAAGACAAACAACAAACCACCAATAAACACTTTGAAAGCGCAGAAACCGAATACGTGACAGAAATCTGAGAAAAGCAAAGAATGTGACTGACAATGGAGAGAAGTGCGGCACAGACTGCCAGTCTGCAATGTCTCATCTATCTGTTTCTATCTCTTCCTTGTTCAGATACTTGTCCTTTTTAAGCGAGCTCTCAGAGCTGCCTAATTTGGATTGATTCATCCAGAATCCGGAGCCTTTACAG
This sequence comes from Coptodon rendalli, assembly GCA_015108555.1. Taxonomy (NCBI): domain Eukaryota; kingdom Metazoa; phylum Chordata; class Actinopteri; order Cichliformes; family Cichlidae; genus Coptodon; species Coptodon rendalli. The sequence continues at coordinate 13,867 of VUQP01022695.1, forward strand.
CGTTAATTAAATTTGTAAGCATAGCCAAGTCCAATCACTTGGACTACCTCTGGTCTGTTTTAGAAAGCAGTCTGATGTCCTTTTTTTTCACTTCTAAATGAAATCAGGAGGATTATTTTTAGAAAAGAGGAGCCTGGAAATAATCCATCAATGATTTTTCATATTTCGGTCCATCAATCACAAGACGTATTAGTGAGATAAATGAAGAAAAATGAATGGGACATGCTGCCAGCATGCATTAAATATTTAAATTGTATAAGCAGGGCTTTACTGATGAATTAATAACTCAATCATAATGAGTAAGGACTAGAATAAAAAATAGGATTTTAAGTTAGTCGTAACAAACTTAAATGAACCCAGCAGAAGAGTGCTCATGCATGTGCTTTTCTTTTTTTTCACTCATCCTTGCGTGACCCACAATCAGCATCAATATAGATATCCATCTGATGATAACATAACTTTTGTTGCCCATTTCATTATTTTTAATGAAAATTAACATCAACTTTGGCCTTTCAAAAGCCTTTTTTTTTAATATTTCCCAACTTTGTTTTTTTATTGTTTTTAAACAGGTGTGAATGATTTAAATCATTTGCAAAGTTTTATTACTAACCCCTTTATTTTACAGCCCTAACATTTTGTTGGAAACAGTTTTGTATAACACACACCTTGTTTACTTCCAACAGTGCAGGAGAAGGGGTAAGTAAATAAAACTTACCAATCACATACGATAATCATATACGGCTGGACACTGTTATCTGGGTCAGTATGTTCACTGACTAAAGAAAGCAAAACGCACCCACACCCTTATCTGACTAACGTGTCTCGCTGAATTTTCATCATGTAAATTAGGACTCAAAATGAATTTCCAGTCATTAATCTGATTAATCTTTATTCTGAGTCATTAACATTATATTCTTAAATTCTCAGATCTGATTGACTAATTTTGATCTGTATGTTAAATGTGTACCAAAAAGTGTCAGTTCATATCGTTCTAAATATGTGTCTCCCCCCCCTCCACACCACCATATCGCCTGCATTTGCTCGCAGGCAGTTATTCTTCTGCTGGCATGTAGCTGGAAGTGCATTTTCTTTTTTATCAGGGTTCAGTAGCGTGCAAACAAGGATGCTTCCACTTCAATATTTTATATTCTGCTTCTGTGTTAGAAAGATCAAAAACTATCTACGCTGCTGGAGTGTTATAATTCTGGGAACTTTATTCATCTGTTGCAGATAAATTATGAAAGCGCTGTTCCAAGATCAGAACTATTAAAACTGTTAACTCGTGTTTCACTCGCAAACACGGGTTGCAACCGTGCGGCTAAAGCACTCCCCATTCCCACTCCCTCTTCCACCACCGCCTTCCCTTTCTCTCACTTCTGTTACTTGAACTGAGACACACCTGAGGCAGCCTACATCCGATGCACAGGTGACACAGCCCGTGGATGGTGTGTATTACACCACCTCCTCTTCCTCCTCCCTCTCCTGTGTTCAAGTCCGCAGCCAATACACACACACTACGACGGTGACTCTCCACCTGGCCGGCACTCCTGCAGCCCGAGTATCGCCACAGCTTCCTTTGTGCCGCTGAGTTTGTTCTCCTGGGGCTTTGCTCCGATGGCTGGGTGGACTTTAGGGTGTTATGGATCATCTTGGCGGTGACAGCTGCCCAGACAGAGGCTGTAGGGAATTTAGTATTGAAGTGTGCCCAGGTGACAGTCCAGTTGAGGTGGCTTTAGCTGGCAAGAGTGTCCCTCACCTTGCTGGGTAACAAACAGGAATCTGAGGAAGAGAAATGCTCCTTGGATACTTCTGGCGTTCACGCTGCACCAGCTTTGCCGTAAATGAGTCTCAGTTTCCCCGTCCTCTTTGCAAAAACACTGCCACTGACCTCCAAAGGTACTTTTCCAATCAAAATGTAATATTATTCTGACTCCAGTCATCAGTGCAGAATCATCTTTTTTTTGCCTCTCTTTGTACCTACAATTTCATGCCAACCTCAGCTTCATGTGCTCGACTTCCCTTTCTCACTCAAAACCTTCCTCTTTTCATCTCGCTTCTTTCTTCTTCCATTTGTTGTATCCTGCACCACGCGGCCCAGCTCCTCGCCCTGTGGCCTGAACAGCAGAAGTTGCAGCAGTGCCTGAGATCAGCTGTGTGAGTGTGTGACGGCGTCATGTAGGCGAGACTGGCGCTGGCTCAGCCCGCTCAGGCCACACTGTAGCTCCTGGCAGGGGCGCTCATGGGAACTCTACAACAGCAGAAGAATAGGAGGAAGTGCCTCCCACCGCCACCCCCCTCCGCACACATACACACATGCACTTATGCATACCTCGCCACCCTGCTGCTTGAACAGCTTTGTGTGTCTGCCCCCGATAAGGCCAGTTTGTTTCCTGAGTCGACACTGTGAGGTTGTGAAAGGTGCTATAGAGCTGTCCCTTGTAAATACTGTATATACTCTGCAGTGACTAATGCAGGCAGTGCGAGTGAGACATGTATGAATAAGACCGTGAAAGGCTGGACTTTTAATAGGCCGGGCCTGAGCCTGCAGTTGTTGCAGAGTTAAACTCGGACCACATGTGGACTGTAAACGGAAACGTGTCTGATTGCTCTCCACTTTTGCGTGTTACCAATTTTAATGACCTCATTTCCCGGCAAAACACACAAAATACAATGACAGCACTGTTGTTTAGGGACAAGCTTCACTCTCGCACCTCAATCAAACTTCGCACCTCATCGGACTATTTCCACCGTACTTTTTTTTTTCCCATACTCCCCAACCTCCGTCCAGACATTCTGCTTGTTTGTTATGTTTTCGACTTCCACATTTCCTCTGCTTTTCCTTTCAGTCGCTCCCCCCTCGGCTCCAAGCACACGGTACGGAAATTCGCAGGTCTGAGAATTCCGAACAATCTCCTCTCCTGCTCCAGCTATCCGAGCTTTGCTTCTGTTTTTGTTTTAAATATCCGTATATCTGGGAGAGAGGTGGTCATCTGCAAAATAACAATAACAAACGCCTCAATAGCAGCGAAGGGAAAAAACCTGTTAAATCACGACTGCGACAAAGGCTGTCTAACCCTTTACAGCCCCTTTAATTCCCAGCTTGCTGCTTTTTCTTTTTAATCGTCTGAATATCTGGCTCGAGGAAAGAAACACGGACAGAAAACGAGCGGGGTGAAAGAGGAGTGCTGCTGCACTAGTCTGTACAGTGTTAATAAAGTGGCAGAAAAGGCCATTGTTTTAAGATCCCTTCATGCCAATAGTGATGGCAGCTTTTCCCTGTTTGCCTTTTGAAAAGGGCGAGGGTTACCCGTCAAGCACACAAAAACACTTTCTCTTTCTTTCACGCTGCGCTGTTCACCTCTAAATAGGCAGAAGGACGGATTAGAGGGACAGAAGAAAAGGAGAGAAGAAAGCCGGTCTTAGCGAGAGGAGTGAAAGAAAAGTTTGAAAAGCTTGTCTCTGAGCCAGACAAGACCAATCTGGTTTTTTTAGTAGTGTGGGATCTCTCTCCCTCCTTCTGTCTCTCTCTTTCTGACCTGAATAAACAGCTATCAAAGGAAGAGACGTCTTCTGAGCCAGTGAACACACGATGGGTCTAAGACCGAGTTCAAGGTCACAGCTCGAGTTGCATTTAAAATTCAAACAGTGGAAGTTTGGCATGCAGAGTCATAGCTGCAGCTACAGTTACAACATTTTGAGGGTGACACTGTGCATAATATGAGAGATAAAGAGCAAGTCAACCCTGAACGGAGCAGGCCAATGAACTTCAAATTGTTTATTTACTGTATGTTTAGGGGAGAAACTACACAGGAACAAGGTAAAAACTTTCAAGTAGCTAGTGCAGATGCCATCATGAAACTTCCCCAGCAGCTTATTTACATTATGACAACGCATTTTTTTTAAATAAAGCACATACAGTATATTTATGCAGTAAATGTGCAGTGCATTATGGATGATTTCTTTCCACTAGTCTGAAAACCAGATCTCAAAACTAACAAAAACATGTTTTTCTCTGCAGTGCACCACCTTAAATCGATCAGTTACTCACATCATCTGCTTGAACTGTAAAGTCAAAGAACAAGTGGCAAATTGCAGATATATACGTCTCACACGTTTAAGTGATGGAACTACATGAAATCTAAGGGGATCAGCAAAGTGATCACAGTTCTTACTTTTAATGTCACTACACTTGAATTGAAGTGGAAGACTGCTCTGCTCATCAGAAGCAATTTTAGGGGTTGAGGCATGGACAGTTTGCTCTTCGCCCTGAATCATAGCAGGACAGGGTTGCTTCTTTCAGATTAACAGAAGTTGGAAAGTATAGGAAAGAACAACGATAAGCTTTTGTACGCTCAGCACCTTGCGGAGAAGAGAGGAAGGTTAAGAGCAGCCAAGTCCCAAAATACTCACAAAAGAATATTTCCTGGCAATGAATCCAGCCATTCTTCTTCTTTTTTTTCAAAGACACAATCCAAAAGAAGAAAAAAATAAACTCTTTCTCATCTATTCAGCTCACCTCACCCTTCCTGCCCATCCTTTGCAACAGACAAAAGTGTCAGACCCATTTGCACAGAGATGGTTTAAAAGCTAATGGTAGCTGACAAGCAAATTGATGTGAGGGGACATGTTGTCCAGGGCTCAACTATTGTTAATATTCATGAACTGTGCTCACTGTCATTGCCATGAGCCGATAGCCATTTTTTTAAACCAGTAAACATAACTGGTAAATGCTGACATGGCATCTCTGCTTCATGTCAAGTCTTAAATCTGTGCTTCAGATGATCATTTTCAGAAAGTGAAAAAACAAAGAAAACTCCAGAAAGTTTGAGTTTGCAGCAGCTGCTGCACAGATCCAGCATTATAAGTCCGATCATGAACTCTACAACCCTCTCCAGGCTTCACAACTTAGCTCAGCACTGAGATTGTCCTCATCAAGATCACTAACAAATTCCTCAGTGCAAAAGATGCTGGCCTTTTCAACCCATCCACTGCCTTTGATACTGTATGCTGCAGTGTTCTTCTCACCCACTTTACCCAATGCATGTTTGTGGCACTGCCCTCTCCTGGTTCCAATCATACCTCTCCAAAGGAACGCAGCTAATTACTATTGGTAAGCCCCCCTAGCTTCTCTGTCCCAAGGTGTTCTCCACTGCTCACATCAACACATCAATCTGAATGCTTCCACCTCCACAACACCTCTTGTCTCTGGGTTTCATTTTCTAATCCTCTTGCTAAAAACGCTCAATCATGCATTTCTCTTTCCACCCCTGAACGTCTGTAATAAAGTCCTGTTTCCTACTGAGTTCTTGAGAGGCACATGTCTATCACACTCCTCTACAAGACTCTCCACCTCACCTGCAAGCCCTTCCACCGTCTTGTGCCTCAGCATCGCTCTTGCCTCCTAACCCTCCTATCCTCAGACACAGGAGAGGTGCCTGTTTCTCTCCACAGGCTGCAGCCTGTGAGAGACAAAGCCTTCTTTAGCCACACTCCAATTCATTACAAAACTCTGCAAACTAACATCCAAAACATGAAATCCTGGGACAATTTAAGACGTTACTCAAACCCCACCTTGCATCCTCAGTGGATTTTGTTCTAGCTCATAAGTCTTGATTATTTTCCTGTGGGTTTTTTTTTTTCCACAAACCAGCACATTTGTTTCTAATGTGCTGGTTTGTGTTTTATATAACAGCTTTTACTCTACATTATTGCCATTAAGTGCCCACAAAATCTTGAAAGGCATTTTTATAAAGTAACAATATAAAGGGACTATTACATTTATTATGTGACCATTATTATTATGGTGGCTTTCTAATAAGCTATAGTTTAATTTTACTTCAGTACAATCTGACAGGTAAACTAAACCCTCACCCTAACTTTACAAAAAATTGGTAACTCAAAATGTCAGATTTCAAAAGATCAATTGCTTTAGTTTTCCATTTAAGGTATTGCAAGAGAATTTTCTGATTTTGTTTTTAAGAGAACATCAACATTTTCTCTAAATATCACACAAATCAAATGCTGCAGTCATCACAACATGCCCTTCCTATGATTATTAATCCTAAATGCCAACAACACTTTCTTAAAAAGCAGCACCAGCATTTCGGAATAAATTACAGGGACGTACGGCTCGCGCACTGCAACACATTATGAAACACAGTTTATCTTCCAAACATGTTAACTAACTTAATATATTAATTAACTAAATGCACAAGAACCACAATACATGAGAAGAAGTTGTGAAAGCGTATTCAGTGGATGGAAAATGCTCTTAAATAGCCATGTGCTTTTTCATTGCTGTGGTACATTCCTTTGTGTATATCAAGTATTATCTTCACCAACATCTCTATCAACGTCGCCAAAGCCTTTTAATGAGTCCTGTGTGAATCGCTGAAGGTATTCATGTGCAAGGCCATTACCAAACACTGAAAAATGTTTGAGTTGGTGAAGAGAAGGCAGTTAATGATACCACAGACCTCTTTGTTTAGTAGGGGACAGGGGCGAAAGAGAGGAGAAGGATGCAGAGGAGGATACCACAGTGAGGGAGGAAATTAGCGGTGGTCTGGAACGGAGCAGGGACATGGCAACAGAAAGCGAGTACAAAAAAAAAATAAAAAAGGAGAAACTCTAAAAGGGTTTTCCATTCTCCCCTAATTTAGTCTGTGAATGTGCTTTCCCCCCTCCCTTAAGTCTCCCCTGAGACTGTCCCACACAAATCGCACAATCATATGTTACTCTGATTCACCCGGAGATAAAGAGGAAGAGGGAAAACAAGAATGAAGGAGGGAGGAGATGAGAAGGGAAGACGAAAGGACCTTTTACACATGCAGATGCCACAATGCCCTCAATGACCTTAAAAGCGACTCTTCCAGCAGTGTAGGAAATGTAATGTATTTGTACGTTTTGTATGCATATGTGGAAAACAAGAAGATATAGAGAAGTACTTTTTACCTAAACGATAGAAGGAAAGCATGTGAAAGGTGAAACTAAAGTTACCTCCTCTGTCTAATCCTGTGCAATCACTCTGATTCTCTACATAAGCGCCATATGACCACTGCTTTTCACAAAGCTGGCATCCCGGCGTGTTTCTAAAGCAACACGGATACGTTTTAAGTGTCATACTGATCTGCTGAATAGGTCTGAGGGGCTTTGTCCACTAAAGCATTTTTTGCCAAGTGAAAACGCCAGACGTTCTTCTGAAAACATCCAGCTGGGAGCGCTTGAGAGCGCTTTAGGGGGACAGCGTTTTTTGTGGGGGTGGGTATTCAGATTAGCGCTTTAGTTGCCACGAAACGGAATATTCACAAAAGTAATGTGAAGCAATTACTTTTGTGAATGTGTGGTTAACTCGTAGATCCCGGGTGAACAAAACTTGACTCCAAGAACTGTTTCCCTCTGAGCAAGGTGTTCATTTGGGGATGTCAGGTAAGACAGGGCGACAGTAAAAGTCCTCCAGTGTTTTTAAGTAGCCAGTGAGATATTAGTCCCGCACCTTCTCTACTGTGGCCTGATGGCTAAGTAAATAACAACTGAGCGTTTGACCCAAAGTTTAATTTGTGGCAACCTGAAAAAACGTCCAGTTTGGAAGAAGACGCTGTGGAATTTAGCGTCCTGTAAGAAAACGCAGCCCTTGGCCATTGCAAAGTGCGGTGGGGGGAAAAAAAATTTGTTGGACACAGCCTCAAACTGTCAAAATAACTACAACGTTGTTGATTATTTTTTATTCACTACATGCAGTTTCTTGATACCATCAAGATCAACCAATAGGAGTCCCCTTTTACCTGATGTAATTTAATAAATCTCAGAGAAATTAACTTTATAAAATGACTTGGTCTAAAAAAAATTGCTTGTTACAATGATTGTGGTTTGAGAAACGGTCTTAACAAGCACAGGGGGAGCTTCCACTCAGGATATTCAGGGTGTCTGGAAAGTGGAAAAACATCCCTCTTTTATGCCAAGTGTAGGGTTTAAAATCTGCATATTAACATGTAAAATCTGATTTTTGTTAGCAGTAGATGGTTTCTGGTGGGGCTTTCAGTACAGCTGGTCAATTGCATTTAAGCAGGCTTACAGGTTGTACGCAGGCAAACAGTGTGTTTATAGAGCAAATGATGTAATGTATTTTGGGCCAGGGTTGAATGATAGCTTAGCTTTCTTCTTTTTTATCTGCATCTACAAAATGACCCATACAGAGAACCAGAAGTCTTGGCCTTTGAGTCGAAGCCATCGTATGTAAGCCAACGGCAGCCAAAGACAGAAGCAGACTCAAGTGAAAAATCTGAGATAAGATCAGGTGGACAAACAAAATAACAAAATATTGAAATTCAACTTAGCAGTTTGTTTACTTTGTCCAACCACAAATTAACACTGACATTTATTAATCTTGACCAATCCTCCCTAAACCACAAACAAGCGCTTTTTATTGTAGCCGTACAAAATAACTCATCTAACTAAAGAAAATAATTTAACGCAAATCAGTGTTTCTCTAAAACTAACCTCCCTGCCTACTTAATTATTTACCACAATCACTGAGTCATAAAATTAATTAATACTATCTCTCATTCATTCCACTGCCAAAATAGTCACTATTAATTGTTTTATTTTTTCAAAGTTTTTGTCTGCTAAACAGTCGGTGACCAACTAAGGACTTTTTTCTTACAATAGGCTTCTGTGCCTCGTATGCATGTTTTGTTACACTACTACTTAGGCTGAGGTACTGTGGGGTTTTCTGATGACATGCAGCATATTGTACATTTGTACTAAAAGACTGATAATCTCCTTACATTCTTCAGTCTTGTATTTTTTTAATTTTCGTGTAATCTGCTCCATACATTGAAAAAATACAAGTAACTATCTCGAACAAGCTCCTGCATTACCATTACAGGATGCATTCTGGAAGATGCTTGTAGCAAAGCAATTTTATGTCTTATTTATTTGCTGCATAATTGCTATAATTTGGGATAAAACAACACCAGCACCATCTCTGATGTGACACAGGACGGTCAAATGAGTCACAGCATAAACAAAGAGCCAACCAGAGGTTTCCACTGGCAGCAGTAAAGTAAGATTATTTATATATTTATTTTTAAACATAATAACCACTTTTCACATTTATTAAGCAAATTTTAAAAGCTGACTTTTTTGGGTCAGCATTGAATCATCAGAGATCTTAATTTTAATCTATAAGCTAATGTAAAAATTACACACTGGATGCAGTGTAAACCAGTTTCAACATGATAAATATGTTTATTGCTTTCTGACATTGTGAGAATAAAAAAAAGCTTATTGTAATGGACTGTGATAGACATCCGTTGATCAAGGTGCCTTTCAGAAAATGGATGGATGGAAACTTAACTTGTATTCAAAAAGCTCTTAGGTTTCAGTTTCTTAGGAGCAGAGTTCTTTGGGTGGCCATGTGTCGGTGCTAGCTTAGGATGTCCATTAACCACACGGTTGGAGGTTTAATTCCTTGGCTGTCCATGTGTGAAAGTACCCATGGGCAAGAAACTGAATGCTTCTAGTGGTAACCAAGATGCTTGTTGTGTAGCTCTACCACCAATAGTGCATGTGAATGAGTAACTGAGGAACCTTTTACGCATAGTTAGGTTTGCAGAATTTAACTAAGGATTAAAACTGTAGCACTAAAAAGTGCTACATACAGTTAAGTGCAGACAGGTGTAATATTTTTCTTTGACAGACACCTGATAATGAGAGTTGCATTATCTGACAGCAGCTTTAAAGCCAAGGAATATGCATATGCCATGTTTTAATAACACTGATGTAATGATAGCTTAAATAAAAGCACTCCTTCTAGTAGCTACAATGTTAGTAACTCTTTTATGCTAGCTTGCTCAGGTCAAGGAGCACGTAGCATAGGTTGCAGCCAAGCAGTGAAAATATTCATTAAAAAAACTTCCCAGTAGAGCTGGCAAGAGACCGCGAACATCTTACATTATTATAACTTCCTACTGAAGGTTACCACTGGACAGTGCAAAGAAGCTTCTGCCAAAACAACATGCCACATGCAAAACCATCAGGGAGGCAGCTCATGGAGCACAAGGCCAAGAACAAAGCAGTTAGCGTTCCAAATAGGGTAAAAACAGGAAATACTCAATAGATTGAAAACGCCATTTGTGTGTCCCTTAGGAGTCCCAACTGTGCTTTAATCAAATAAACCCCTCAGGTCTTAGCGTGTAGGTTTTTCTTTTCATGTTGCTTTTCTTTTTCCTTGTTGCCACTTCAAATGGATAAAAGCATCCTCACTCCCTCTCCAGCAACTTTGAGGACGCTTGAACTCATTCATTTTTAATACTACATGGCAAGAATGTGGAAATAGAGAAAACTAACTACAAAAAAAAGACGTAGAACTGGAAATGCACAACCTGAAGGTCAAGAGAGGCAACGTAGAAAGGATTTGTGCTCTCCAAGAACAGTTAAGAAAAAGTGACTTCTCATCTGACTGCACAATTCCTTCTTTTGCCTTTGTAATGACAAACAATCGCACCGCTCCACAAGTGAGTCACATGGAAGCGAGCCTTTTGACAAACATTGTCTTTCAAGAAATGACATCTCGCTTCACTCACCCCTCAAAGCTTAAGCGAATGATTCAATTAGTTGCTATGGTTGCTCAGAATGTGCAACGTGGAATTTCATGCAGTAAATTTCCCTTACTGCAGGCATGTTTATGCATGATGACTTCAGTGGATGTGGTGTAATGTCACGGGTCAACTACTTTGTGTACATTTAACAGGCCTATCCGTTCATTGCACACAGACGTGGAAAGCCAGTAAATAAAAGCACACAAGGACACATGCAGCTGCTGAAAATGAAGGACCACAAAAGTTGTGCACCTGTATGGAGAAACTTCCAACATAAAGTGACAGCAACATGTATATGGACACACATGTATATGCACTGCAAATGCTATTAAAGTTCCAGACTGTTTCTGATGCAGTTCACTCACACCCAAACACAGAGCAGAAACAAATGTAAGCACGAGTAAGCTTTACACACACACACACACACACACAAAAACATAAAACAAATAAAGTAAGAAAGGTTTTATCACACTTACTGTTAAGCATTGCATATTCTCAGGCCGATTGGTCTCAGGGGCAGCACCATGGTTTGACAGCACAGCCTCTGAAATGTAGACAAAGGAATCACGGGCTGAGACAGTGCCTTTAGAGCACATTTCTCCCTGTGCCAATGCAAAATGCCCCGCTGGATGTACAAAAATAAAGTCCTCAAACAGTTCTGAGAGTCCATAAAAGTCGCTCGCACAGATAACAAGCAATTATGGCAACAGTTGTCTGGAGCAGCCTTTGCTGGGCTGGGAAACTTCAGAGCGCACATAAAAGGCAAAAGAAAAAAAAAGAGAGCAGAAGAAGAAGACAGGGCAGCCGCGAGAAGGAAAATCCCGTAAGATGCGAGGATCCAACAAACTGCCCAAGAGAGGAATGGAAGTGAGAACAAGTGAGAGGGAGGGAAGAATAGAGGGAGGAAAGGAGGGAGGGGTGAAGAAGAGAAAAGCAACTCCTCTCTCACTCTATTATCCGTCTGTCACAGGGCTCCTGGGAAGTTGCTATGGTTACAGGGACTCACGCCTCAGTGTCCTTTTAACTATAGCTCATAAAGGCAGCATTCAGCTTTAGGCCATGATGCAGATCTCCCTCACTCGCTCTGTCTTTTTCTCTTTCTGTCTGTGCTTTTACTTCTGTTTACATCTCTCGCTTAATATGTACACCTTTCCTCACTCTCTTTCTTTGCCTCCCAAACTTCAGACGGAGCCACCCATTCGTCACCCTCCAACCACTACCATCATCCCTTTGTTTGATGTGTCAATCCCCCTCCCCTTACCCCTCTCTTTATGCTCTTGAGTCACACCCCTACCTCTCGCACCGTAGGAGAGGCGCGATCCTGTCTCAGACTGAAATTTTCAAAGTTTCAGCAAGCTCAGTCCAAACAGTCCCAGCGTAAATCAAAGAAAATAGCTGAGTAACCACTGATTTGCATTTTCTCCCCACTTACACATTTCACTCTTGCTATTGTGACATATTAGTAACTAAGCAAAGGTTTGTGTCACCCCGATTTCTTTATGTTTTCCTATAAAAGGGGAAATAGATGTAGTAAGCTGTTGAACATGTAACATACATGGAAGTACAGTATGTAAGGCAAAAACAAAGTTTGTACAATTCTGACGAGTATGAAATATTCTGTATGATCACCTTTATTCTTTAACACAGTCTGAACACTTTTAGGCAAGCTAAGCAGTCTTCAGGAATAGTTCTCCAGGATTCTCTAAGGACAATCAAAGCGCTTCTTTTGTTGTGTTCTTTGTCATGATGATCCCACACTACTTCAATAACGTTGCAGTGCGAGATCTGGGGAGGCCAATCCACAACTGACATTTTCATTGTGTATTTTTCTTTCCAGGTATGCTTTTAATGCATTGCAGTGATTTTTTTTTATGAATGTACTATATGATGCTGACGCCAATCAGAGACTTTCCACATGATGGTATTGCACAGTGGATCAAAATTTGACTGTACTTTTCTGGATTCATAATTCAGTTAATTTTGAAGAGACGTCCAACACCACTGGCTGAAATCAACCTCCAAACCATGACAGAGCCTCCACTGTTATAAAGATGTATTATCAAGACAAAAATTTCAAATGCTACTGTAGAGTGGGGGTTTTTTAAGCCCGCCCGCTACTTCTTCTTTTCAGACACACTGCACATTATCCCAAGATATGCAACTAATTTTTAATATTAAAATATAAAAAATTCTGCTCTTTGGGAATCACCTTGTTGATGCAAAAATACTGTTTTATGCCTGTCAGACTGTGTCATCTGTGGCATTTTTCACAGATTCAACAAAAGAAATGGTGCATAAAAACACAATTTAGTATAATCTTGAGTTTAGTTCCTTTTTATGCTTGAATGGTTCATATGTCAGTGTTAGGTGGCTTAACAAAAAAAACATTCCTCTAAAAATGGTTTGGTATAAAGACTGGAATGAAAATGACTGAACTTCAGAAAACCAAGAGAACTGTAGCTTAAGACCACATTAAAAATTATCAGGAGATCAGCCTCCTTAGAAGCAAAATATAAAGTAATGATAGGTGTCTAGGAATTCTTGCACGGTACTGTATTATTTATCTGTCATACAGGGTTATGAGTGAAACATTATTTTTCTTTTTTGACTTCATTTCATTTGTTTTTTTGGGGGTGGGGGTTGTTTGTTTGTTTTTTAATGAAAGGTAACTTTGAACTTTATTATACATGCATGAAAAAATGAAGCACTTCTCAACATTCTGGACACAATTTCCTGTGTAACCCTGTTGTAGCTGTGAGTCTGAAAGTTCCTGGGGTCTGGCAAAAAAGAGGGGCTAACCTGGCTGGCTTTAAGCCCAGAAGAGAAGCCTTTTGTCTGGGTAAGACATAAGTAGCACAGGCCATATGAGGGTAGAGGCATGCGGCAGCTAGCAGTGAGAAATATCCAACATGATTGAAGGGAAAGAAAGTGGTACAATGCCACATGGAAACAGTGGACAGTGGGAAAAGTACACACTAGACAAATTCAAGAAAATGTGGGGAAAGGTAGCAGAAGGGAGAAGTTGAATATTTGAGAAAGACAGGCAATGACAAGAGGGGGAAAAAACAAAAAGAAACAGAAGGCAAGAATGAAAAAAGAAAAAAGAGAATTCAAAAGGTGCTGGCAGTGCATCGCTGTTGAGTCAGCCAGTGTCAGATCTGCCAGAACACTGAAGCCTTTGACTTTGCTTAAGTCCCTCATTGCAACACTCAATCACTTGACATCCAGGCCCTTTTTATTCACCTGCTGTCACCCACAAACAAACACTTGATGAAGAGAGCAGAAAGGCCAAGAAAAGAGGCGAATGTCTCCACTTCACTTTGGAAGTATCTCGAGATCAACTCAAGCAGCAGCAAACACTGTGTAAAATGCATAAATTAGCACAGCTAACTGACAACAGAATAGGAGTAGCAAAAGTACGTTTTAAAGATATTTAAACACACATAAGGTTGAGTGAACAGCAGGTTATGATTTTTGCTCACTATTCAGGATGTTTAAGTCTGATATCCTGAATAACTTTGTGGGATATTTGATATGGTGAGTTTATGGACTAAATGAAAACAGTCATTTTCAATGCATATTTTTAAGGGTGTAATCATCTTTCAATATCAAATAGCTGAAAACACATAATAAAACCTAAAATAAATTTTTTGAAAAAGCACACCATTGAAAAAAAATTATTTAATGTTCATTTGAGCTGAAATATGTCCATCACTGGTGAATAAAAACAAAAACAAAATCAGTTTTTGAATTTCAATAAGGTAAAGAACCATTATCTTAAAAAAAGGTAACATAAATTATGGTAATAATTGAAAATAGTACAATGAAAGCTCCACTCATTTACAAAAACAAATCTAGGGAGTGTAATATATTCTGTAATTGTATAAGTTTAAAAACAGATACATTTCAAGATAATTTTGACATTTCTGTCATAATACATTTGAAGGAAATACTGTGTATGTTGAGATTAGGCTAATCTCAGATTTAAAAAGAAAGAATCTAATAAATGAAGGAGTTTAAATGCAGTCAGGATTATTTAAATGTGACTGACTTTGTAATCTTCTAAAACAAAAATGATCATTTTAGATGTGAGAATTGACGGTATTCCAACTCTCACTTTTATTGTTGTCAAAACCTATTTTATATACACACTGCTTGATGTAGGAAGTGACTTTTGCCATGGCTGAACAAAGGTTTCAATTTATTGAACAACTAGAGTGGAATGTTTTAAAGCTGGGATCAGTGAACAAGCAGCCCTTATTCTGTGCTTGTCGTTATCTACACAACAAAGATTGGAGAGTAAAACAACTATGCACGCACGCGCGCACACACACACACACACAAACCACCAGAGGTCTTTATAATGCAGTATGACTTATGTTTGATAGGATACCTTCTGGTACATAAAGCTGCACAGCTGTCGGGGAATGACAGTCTCAGTGATTCAAGATTCAAACATTTCTTAAGCGTGATGACATCAAGATGACCTCTACCACAGTCTGTGTAAAAAAAATAAACTAAACAAATCCCTAAGGCAGAGATGTTGTTTGTAGGTTAGATGAAATTTGCATGTCTGTCTGAGTAATACTGCTTTAGTTTACCCAGTTTTGGGTTTTGTATTTTGCATTTGTTGTACAAACAGGATATTGTGGGTTTAAATTGGATATCACTTCAATCTGAGTTTATGGGTGGTTCTGGTAAATAGTTTTGTGACTCACCACAGAGCTGAATGCAGTGTGGTTCTCAAGGGAGTCTTTATTGGTCAGTGGACAAATTGATCCTCAAGGAAAGACAAGACACAAAGAGGTAGGGCAGCAAAAGTTGGATCCAGCTTAGTTTTTCCATATTATATATAGTTACTGTCATAATTATTGTGTTTGGTAAACATATATAACATATCCATGATGCATATCTGTCTAACTACTTGACTGCATGCTGTTCTGTCGTCCTGTCGTTGGTGTTTAACTGAAAGCACTTTCTGTGTCATGTGTTATTTCATCCATCCTTTCATCGCTCTACGTATAATTGCCACCAGACCTTTTCCAGGACATAAGTAACATCCAAGCAGCAAGCTCCAGGGCTTAATAATTAAGCTAATGTGAAAGTGTATTCAAATTAGTCCCACTAGACTTTGTTAAATGCCAGGCTTTACATCAGAAATAAACAAAAGCAGCCTGGCACAACAAGGGTTAGTATCTGTAACTAATTTCCTACTTTTTAACCGTAAAAAACTGTGAATTATTTCTATGACTTAATCACTTAAATTGTATTAAAGCTTAAAGTTATACATTATTAGGGTACCACATGTCACTTCGAGTGACAGGTGGGTGTTAACACAGGCAGCTGTACTGCTCGGTCAACTGAACTGGACTCAACCATGTTTGTACTTTTCTATTTTGTGCTCCTTCCTCCTGATGTTGCTGTCCACTGGGATTGCCACATCTATTACAACTGCAGGCTTCTGCTCCTTGTCAACAAGCACTATGTCTGTTTGGTTTGCCAGCAGCTGCTGGTCTGTCTGGAACCTTAGCACTGTTGTTTTAAACGACCTTCAGTGGTGTCTCCCATTGGGAGTTGGGTACTTCTATGTTGTTCCTATACACTATCTCAGACAGGATATGCCTCTCCGAGTACAACCTGCAACCTGGGTCCTGTCGACTCTGGATCTGGTGCTTAGGGCTTGTTCTTGTGTTGCCATGATCAGAGCTTCTGTCCTTTCCTTTATGTCAGCCTTTTCCTGATAGCTCATCTCAGCGGGGGCCATCTCCCTGTATTTGTGAAAGCTTCACATTTCTTCCTAGATTATTCCTGGATTGTGGTTCTGGCACTCACTAATACTCATTCTTCCTATTTCCATTGTTTTTCGAGCCTAAGAATCCTGGATGTTGAGTGTAGACCTCCATGCATTGTGAGGAGTTTTTGGGTCTTGACATTAGTGGCATCTACTTCCTCCTATGGTCAGCTAATTATTCCAGCTGGGTACCAAATGGTCAACAGGGTGCATGCACTGATGGCTTGGAGTTTACTCCTCCTGCTGAACTGGTTTCTCAGCACCTGTCATATCTTCTGGAGGTATTTGGCTTCTGTTGACCTTTGTGCATCTTTATCCTGGTCCCCATTAGCCTGTAGGATACCCAGGTACTTGTAGCTGTCCTGCATCTCCGCTATTCTGCCCTCTTAGTTTATTTCAAACATTTAAAAGAACAAAGTATTGCTATTGACATATATCGACATTCAGCAAACCAATACAACCCAAAACAAAATACCTAATATATCAATTTTCTGCATATACAGTAAGTAACTCATACATTATGCTAAGGGATGCTAGTGTACTTGTGTGTCCAGATTTGGTCACTTCTGGCTCCAAAAAAACAAAAACTCAAAACCTAAAGTTTCAAATTGTCCCTATGGCAGTTTTTCATTTTCCTGAGAAACTGGACATTGAGGGTCATTATCTATTCACAGAGTCATTCCTGTCATCACACTGAAAGAAAGCACAGTGACATTTCTGCCACAGATTTCAACAGATAATAACGTCTTTATTTTTAAGAATAATCTCTACAGACAGTGGATGAGATGTCTATATAACAAAACTTTCTGTAACGAAAAAGAAGGCTAACTTTATGATAGTGTTATTATAATAAGACAGATGTGCCATATATTATATTATATATATTGTTTGTTTACAAACCTAAAACCTTTGTTTCTGTTGAGCTGACATAAGCCTTGAGAAGCAAAAAAAACAATTTCTACTCAATCAGAGTGAGAGGTTCAAAAACATCTACAACTACTAAATGAGAGGACTTTCAAAAGTCAGAAGATTATTACCTATTCTAATGTACAATTTCACACAGTATTCATTTACTAACTGGTGCTTGAAGATGCTTTTCTTTCTCTATTATCTTGTAAAGGGGTAAAAGTGCACATAAGTAACTAGAGGTCAGCAAAATAATATGAAAAAATATAAACCATACAATTCAAACAACATCATCCTTGCTGTTAGACAGAGGTTATAAACACCTTGTACAGTGACTTTCTGTCTTATCCACTTTTGCTTTGTGTTCTTCACCCCCTCCCTCTCCTGCTTACTATATAAAGACGCTGCCTAGCTGTCACTCCTACTGAGGGTGGCCAACAAAGAAATGTTTCAGCTTATGTCCTGCCCACAATATTGAGCTTAACAGAAAACAAAACTTTTTATTCATGTTTTAATTACATTTCCATTGCATTGGGGGCAATGTTAATGATCTATCACCGTCTGTTTTGACTCTTTAGCTATTCTGTTTGATTGCATGACAAAATCACATTAAAAAGTAACATGAAGCCTTAGCTAGACTACAGCAATACATCTGTAAGAACATAAAGGCTATATTCCTTTTTGCAAATACACTTACTGGACTTTATTAGTTACACATTGCTAGTACTATGTTGAACCTCTTTTTGTCTTCAAAACTGTTTTAACTATTTGTGCTTTAATTATTTGTGGCACAGATTCAACAAGGTGCTGGAAATATTACACCACATACCACAGGCGCTCTACTGGACTGAGATCTGATGACTGTGGAAGTCATTTGAGCACAGCGTGCATTGTAATTTTCAAGAAACCAGTTTTTGTGACATAGCATGTTGCCGTGCTCAATGCAGCCATCAGAAGATGGCTAAGGAAAGGCAACATCAATCTTGAAAGGCACATCCCATCCAGATGTTGTCTTTTTCAGAGAAGGCCTTGCATATTTCATCAAGACAATGTTAAACTACATACTGCATCTATTACAAGGCATGGCAGTTCAGATCTTTCACCAACTGGTGCGCCAATAAATGAAGAAAAGAGAGAATATCCTCTCCCAAAAGTCCAGTAGCTGGTCTCCTCCATTTCCAGACATTTATGCACTGTTGTTAAAAAGAGGGGATACTACACAACAGTAAACACTGTCCCAGCTTTTATGTGACATGTTGACAAAATCAAAATCAATATGCCGCAATACTTTTCTTAAAATAACACATTTTGTCATTTTTACATTCTATTGTGAATAAAATATCGATTTATGGGATTTAGATTTTACACAGCATCCTAACTTTTTTAGAAATAGTCTTCTAAATAGATGTGCATCAAATGAATTGTGTGTTTGATCAGAAACGATAAATACCAGAAAAAACAGAAAAAGTCAAACACATTTTAAAAATCACACAAGAATAATACATATTTCTAAAACAAAAGGTAAGTGTTGACCTAATTCTTCTTGACCTCAGCAACAGCTGAGCAACCCACTCACGATTATTGCACGATGCCAGATTGAATAAGACAATATGATGACTTCTGGGCCCTCTGGTCAGCCGGACAGTAATGACAGACACATTTCATTTCCTGTTTCTGTCCTGAGCAAGGGAAGACAGCCAGAAAGGATTATGTCAGATGGCTGTTGATTCAGTGTTGCCTGATTGTCCCTGATTCAGAAAAAAGGATTTAAGGAGAAAAAACATAGAAATGTTTAGAGGTTGGGATTTTTAAAAAGTCCCTAGAAATCTCCAGTTTGAATAGTGCCTACAAATTCAAGAAATTCAACAGCATCTTCATCATGTTCAGCAGTAATAGTGTTACACTTTTTTACAGCACTGGATACTTTGATGATATTTGGAGTTATTTTATGTTTATTCTATACTGCATTTGGTGTATTAATTCCTGTTATTGACTTTTTGGTTTAATGCACATTGCTGGCATAATACATTATTGCATTTTTTTTAAGCTTTCCTTGCAATCGTCTACATCGATTTTATAATCTGTCTACATTTGTTTAACTTGACAAGCACTATAATGTGACTGTTAAAAACGACTGCTATAAATGAGCAATAATGTTATTATAAAGTAAAATAGTTAAACCAAAAAGATCATCAACAGTACTAATGAACACGTGAATCAGAAAAGTCTTTCTGTGACAGATCTACTTCTCCTGTCACCTCCTGTGCACAAGCTGCTTCCTCCATATAAACTAAAATGGGAATTGGTGGAGAGGAATTTAGTTAATATGTGTTTAAAGTAGCTTTATTGTTAAGATGAAACAAAAAATTCAAATTCACAACTCTGACCCAACTACAGTGTCTGTGTACACTAGGGCGACCAGGTGTCCCACTTTATAGAGGGAGTGCACATCGTTTTTATTCCTTGTCCCCCTGTTCCACATATTAAGACAGTGGCCCACATTCTGATTGGCTCTAGCCTGCAATACACTTTTCCAAAGTCTGGCTTTTAGCCAATGTACGTAAAGAAAGCAGCGAAGGCTTTCATCATAGTCAAGAGCAGGTTATCCTGTGTTTTGCTGCCAGTGGAGAAAACTTAACAAAGTCACAAGTGATGTGCATTTTGGCCAAACATGATGGAAACAGAATGAAAATAAAAGAACAAAAAAATCCCTGAAAACTACATATAATTGGGTGAAGCTGTTGGAAGGCACTTCCTTTGCTTTTTTGCCAGGGTTATTTTTCAATTTTGTGTGAGGGGAAACATGGTATAAAGTGACATGGAACGTGTGAGTCATAAATGGCTCAGAATCTTTTAAAGAAGTCAGGTGTGCCCATAAGAGACGTACAGATATGTAGCTGCATTCCTACTGAAGCCCAAAGACGATTACAAGACAATTACAGTATTGCTTAGAACCAACTTAAGCTCCCTTTTACGCCTGTTATACTTAGTTGGTGAGAGAGCTGGAAAATTGGCTACCTCTTAGCACTACTGTGTTTTAACACTGTGCCCCCAAAACACTACTACTCCCTTTGCCTTTTTTGGGGATGTGCTTGTCTTAGTGTACGCTGTCAGAGTACAAGTTTGAAAAGGTTTCCTTTCTTATTTTGTTTTTTCTTTATTTGATTCCAGAATGTGTGTACCCATCAGCTCTCCTAGAGTAACTGCCTGTCTCCTGGAATCTCCCCCATGACTGTGCAGGGAGACACAGCAAACCTTCTGGCGATGGCATGTGCTGATGTGCCATCCTGGAGGAGTTCCGCATATCGCCTCATGCCACCAGTAGTGACACTGACCTGAGTCTAATGCAAAACTGGTGAAAATGAGGAGGGAGCAAGTGTCAAAAATGTCCTCCAACTCTAAACCCATTCTCATTGTCAATGAGGTTGTCTCATTGTCTCCCCTCTAGTGCACCTGTTGTTAATTTTATTACCACCAACACAGCTGATACTGATCAACAACCCCCTCTGCTACTTAACTGGCTGGATCAATATCCCAGAAGTTTAACTGACTTGATGCTTTACTCTGATTAAAAAGTGTTGCTTTCATTTTTTTAGCACTGTCAGACCTGTCAGTATGCTGATATGACACAATCCACAGAGCTTGTCGGCTTCCTCCCATCTCGTTCACTTACTTCTGCCTACTTTCTGCAGACTCGACATGTCTGCCTATCAAATTAATTCAGATTTACTTCATGTACATGTGCCATCTCAGTTTCTTGCCTCTGACCCCAACACATTGAGGTGTCCGCCCACTTTAGATTGAACTCCATGCTATTAGTAGGCTGCAGAGATTCATGGTTGGGATGCAACTAAATGCCAAACACACCCACGGTCAGACTGTGCATGCATCTGTCTGCACCTCTTATTAGTGTCATTATGTGACAAGTTAGGTGGGAGAGACTACACTTTTATTACAGGCCTTTTCCCTCAGTGGATATATTGACTTGTGTGACATACTGTTAGTGATACCTCTGTTGTGCTCAAAGGTCTCGATACCAGGACTGCAAAACTAAATTAGCTCAATGGAATTAATTTTATTCACGATAGCTTTGCTCTTTCACGTCAGGTCAATCGGTTTTCTGAGAAACATTCTTGCAGTCAGGTCAAAAAGTTTTGTAACCTCAATTCATCCAATTCAAACCTGAGCAGAGATTTAAATAAGCAGTGATTTTATGATGGCAGCTTTCGTCCATCAAATGTGACTTTTATTTCACCTTTGTCTTATTGTGTGGGTTAAATAACAGCCAACAGTGTCAACACAGCACAATGTGTAGCGCAGATTGGAGCCTTTGGGGTCAAGTGCTTCGTTCAAGCTCAAATAGCTGTAAGCCTAGGGTCAGGTTCACCCTTCAGAGCGCACGGCAGATGCATGGCCCGTCAGACATTCAGTACACAACCTTGCAAAGATCGCACAGACACACAAACTCCTCGCCAGTGTTGACCAGAACAAATATACAGCAAACACACTTCCCCCTCCCCCACACTCATGCCCACCCCCCTCCAATATACGTTTATAATCACACAGTGTCCGTTTTAATCTGCTGATCTAAAGGCGCGGCGTGCCATCTGGGAAAGCTTGGCAGTGTTTATGTACACTTGTGCACTTTGTCTGGGTCCCCGTTCGTCTATCCTAAAACAGTGAAACAAATGTGAGTATGATGCAGATGACACACTTATTAAGCACAAACCCAGAGGGTGCTCCGCTATTTTTTGCTTTCACGGACATACAGACCACCTGACCCACATCGTAAGCTTGTTGGAGGCAAGTGCATTTCCCATGGTCAAAAGCACACACACGTACATGTCACTCTGGGTCAGCTGTCTCTATTGACACACTACGCTCAAGCTAAAAAATAAAGCAGAAGTATGAGATTTTTTGCTTCTTTCTTGATATTAATCAATAAATGCAGAGGTATAAATAAAAGCACCGAAGTAACACATTCCTCATTTTTTGTTTTTGTGTTTCATCTCACATAAATGTATCAACCACATATTTAGAGGATAAGCTCTGAATACATCATGTAGAGTGTAGAACAGCATTTTAGAAACTGCATACAAGATTACAGGAGCTTAAAAGAGGATCCTAGAACTGCGATAAAAAATGTGTCCTTGCT
The DNA here is from genome assembly GCA_015108555.1 of Coptodon rendalli. Classification (NCBI taxonomy): domain Eukaryota; kingdom Metazoa; phylum Chordata; class Actinopteri; order Cichliformes; family Cichlidae; genus Coptodon; species Coptodon rendalli. The sequence goes on from VUQP01022695.1 coordinate 36,317, forward strand.
ATCACGCCTCATCTCACAAAAAGTTGTTTAGCTGCCATTCATGCACAGCTTCTCAACTCATCTTAACCGAAGTTAAGATGGCAGCCTTTTTGTTGTAGCCCTACAGTGTAATTAGCTGTCAACGCTAAGCGATGGATAGATTTTGTTGTGGAAGCATTCATGAGAAAATTCTGTCCCTGCCAACAAAGTAAAGGAAGCAAAAATTCGGACAATCTGATACTTAGATTGTCAAAATATGATTCCAAATAGTCTCTCTACTGTGGCTGTTTTTTAATACCTTTTTATTTGTGTAAATTGTTAGGATGCCTGGGTCGTCGACCCAGGGTTTTTGGGTTTATTATATTATTTATAATTTCTAGTCTTTGGGTTTTTGTTAGAGTCATGTCTTATGGTTTGTCTCTGTGTAATCCTTAGTTGCTGTCTCCCCTGTCCGCTATATCCCCGTGTCCAGTCAGTGTCTGTGTCTGCCCTGGTCCCACGTCTCTGTTCCCTCTGTAGTGCCTGCATGTGAGTCTGTGTCTTTTGTTCAGTCTGTGTTATGTGTTTCCTGTTTTACTTTGAAGGTCTTTGTCTTATCTCAGTGTGTTCAGTTTACGCTTCCTTGTCTCGTCAGTTCTGATTTGCCCCAGCTGTGTTTCCCTCCTGTTGCCCATTCCCTGATTGCTCCCTCTGTGTATTTGAGCCCTGTGTTTCAGTTTGTCATTGTTGCGATCTACCGTTCATT
>VUQP01022699.1:0-23940 GCA_015108555.1 Coptodon rendalli
AAGTCTACCATTGTTTACAGCACTGTCGGCCGCTGTTTTTTTTTTTCGTTTTACATACTTCCGAAAAGAAAACCTAATTTCTGCCGTTCAATACTGAACAAATTTAAACTTTTTAAAATTATGCAAAATGCAAAACGCTTAGCCGTGTCTCTAATAAAACCGCTGTAACGTCAGAGGTAACGTTCATATGTTGATTAATGGTTTTCTTTCGTTTTTGATGTACTGCAGAATATTTTTATAAAATCCCAGGCCAGGAAAACCACCTTCATGTTTTTCTGTGTTTTATCTTCAGCTACTTTGACACAAAGGCATCTGATGTGACGCTTACACCTTTGATAAAGTCTTGCGTGTGTCAGCTTCCTTTTTATAGATACAAAAATATGTAAATGTACTGATCTGGATTATAATATTTCTGTCAAAATTTCCCAGATTCAAATCGAATTTAATTGAATTGAATCGAATCGAATTGAATCGAATCGTGGATCGAATCGATTCGGGACCTTGTGAATCGGAAACGAATCGATTCTAGAAATCATTGACGATACCCAGCCCTAGTGTCATGGCAATGATGTGCTTTTAATGATTTCATTGAACTGTTCTTTTTCCAGGGTAGAATGATTGCGCAGCATACATATTTCATAACTTTAAAAAAAAAAACAAGAACAGGATAGACAAATTTGAATTTATTTTTGGAATTTCAAGAACTACAAAGTACTGAAACATCAGCATCACTGTCCACAGTAATGCCTGTTTTACATGGGCTGAGCTGACCAAGAAAGAAGCTGACCAAGAAATAAGCCCCCGTTCCAAAATCGACACCTTTAAGCTAGACTGAAATTTGCTGCTGCTCACATTGACGAGCAAAAAAGCTTCAAGGTTGGATTAAAAGATTGAGCTCTTTGGCCACAGTGACAAAAGACAAGAGGTATGTTTGGAGGAGTAATTGTGAGGCTTTCAAAGCTAAGAACACTGTACCAACATAGTGGTGGTAGCTTCATGCTCTGGGGCTGTTTTGTTGCCAGTGTTGCAAAAACGTTTTGCACAAAATGGTTGGAATAATGAAGGAGGAGGAGTACTACCTCCAAATTAATCAACTTCACCTCAAATCAAAAGCTAGGGAGTTAAAACTTGGACACAGTTGGGTGGGTCCAACAGGACAATGATCGCAAACACACATTAAAACTGGTTTTGGAATAATTAAAGCAGGCTAACATCAAGTTTCTGGAATGAGTCAGAATGTACATTTTGACACTGTGTGGTCAGAGAAAACTGTACACTCAAACCTTTTTTTCCAAAGTCATTAAATGTGTATACTGTACAGTCACAAAGTCTTTAAAGAAATCCTCAACCACAACGTTCATGCCCAGTATGAGTCGATGTGTTTGAGCATAGCTGCACATTTTAACACCAATCAGCCAATTCATTATAACATGGGAACCTTTTTTTATTTTTGTGATTTTGACTCTGTATATGACAACAGTGGTTCTTAAATCAAACAATCAAGAGGTGATTAAAGTGCAGACTTTCAACTTTAATTCAAGGGGTTTTACAAACATTTCTACATTAACTGTTGAGGAATTACAACAATTTTTATACACAGTTGCCAATTTTCATTTAAGTTGAACAAACTAAGATAATTTTATATGTAAAGGAATTGTTTAAAGACTTGGATGCAATCAAATCTATAACTCATGGATCTCACTAAGTGCCGCATTTCATCCCTCAATATGATTTGCTTGGCTTTAGGTCAGCTAACATATCATCTGAATAATATCCAATTTCTTGAAGACTATAGCTCTGCACACTTAAAGATTCCTCCTGCTACTTCGATCAGCAGTCGCATCATCAATAAACCAGTCTCACTAATGATGGTGTCCTTCAGAGCAGAATTTTCTTTGACCTCTTAGTGGGAATTCCAGGGAAAAGCTGCTAGCAAATGGAAATCTGCCCCATAACTTTCATCTGCTTAACTTGTCATGAAGTAAGTTTGAAGTTACAGAGAAACAGCAATTAATTATTTTTTATGGAAGAATCGGCAACTGTTCATTTATTAATTTGCTCAATTACTCACCTCCCCGTTGAAGAAGCAGAATATTGTCGAAACCAAGAGACCCTGAATAAAAAAAAAGAACGTTTATTATGTAAAATATGTGCTAATATTAACATTATAGTGCCTCTTTCTCCGATGCATGGACTGACCTGGTAGTGCATCAGGATGTCCATGATGTAGTGATAGATCTCAGAGTGGCCAGCAGGTTTATATGGGAGCAGGACAAACTGGATACCGAGAAGAGGGATGAGAATGAGGGTGGCTCTCACAGCCCTCATGTAGAGGCTGGATTCGGCCTGGTGTGTCACTCGCAGCTTGGTGATGAGAACCCGAACGATGTTCAGCAGGAAGAAAAGGTTCACCTGGAGTCAAAGTAGGCACACACAACTTTTTATGGAAATATCAGACGCAGATTAAAAGGACAGGATACTTCTTATCAAGTCAACACCGAAAGAAAACCTGTGCCAGACCTTCAGAAAGCCTGCTCATGAAGCAAAATACATAGCATACAAGATATAAGGAAAATAGGTGGTTCTAGAGTTTTATAAATTAGTGTATATAGTGAAGTACACCATCTTAATTCCTTATGACAGCTTCCACAATTTTACCTCTTTAACAGATAGGTGTGTTTTGTTTTTTTGTAAATTTGTTTTGACTCCTGCCTTCTTTAACATACCTTTGCCTCCTAGTCCATACTTTCTTCTTAATACAGCTTGAATTATTTTGTGCATCATATATCATCAGTGCAATGTTTACATCAAATAAACTGAAAATTTTCAAGGTTTGTTGGTCATAATTTACTTTAGCATATAAAGTGGTATTGTTTGCTTTCAATGCAATTGGTATGGAAGTACTGGGAATCAATGAACTGGTTCTTGTGAAGTGCTTTTCTACTCCACATAAGTACTCAAAGATTGGAAATGCGTCGTTCACCCATTTACCTCTTTTTATATGCTCCGTTCTATATAACATTAACACTCGCAAGCAACTTGGAGCTAGCATCTTGTCCATGAATATTTGGATAGCCAGAAATCAAATCCCCAACCTTTCGATTAGTAAGTGAGCTACTGTACCCTCTAAGCTACAGCCACCCAGGTTATTTCTGCATGAGACAGATTCAACAAAGTGCTGGAAACATTCCTCAGAGATTTTGGTCCATGTTGACATGACAGTATGACACAGTTGCTTCAGATTTATCAGCTGCACATCCCAAAGATGCTCTGTTGGATCGAGGTCTGGTGACTGTGGAGGCCATTAGAGTACAGTGAACTTATTGTCATGTTCAAGAAAATATACTGAGATGATCTGAGATTTTTTATTCTGCAGTCATCAAAAAATGTGTGCACTGTGGTCATAAAGGGATGACATGGTCAGCAGCAATACTTATTTGGTGCTTAGGGGCCCAAATGTGCGAAGAAAATATCTTGAATATCATTACACCACCATCAGCAGCCTGACACATTGATGTAAGGTGATCCTATAAGGATGGATTGTAGACTCGGTTTCCTGTTCTTAACTGACAGAATAGACTGGTGTGGTCTTCTGCTGCTATTAAGATGCTCTCCTGCGTACCTTGGTTGTAAGAAGTGGTTATTAGAGTTATTTCCCCTTCCTGTCGGTTCAAAGCAGTCTGACCATTCTTCTCTGACCTTTGACATCAACAAAGTATTTTCACCCAGAGAACTGCCGCTAACTGGACATTTTCTCTTTTTCAGACCATCATGGTTCTTTGGGAAAATCCCAGCAGATCAGCAGCTGCTGAAATACTCAGACAAGCCCGACTGGCACCAACAAACACGTGAAACGTGAAAAGTCACTTAAAGCACCTTTCTTCCCAATTTTGCTGCTGAGTTTGAACTTCAGCAGGTTGTCTTAATCATGCCTTCATCCTTAAATGAAGTGAGTTTTTAAAAGTCAGGAAAATGAACTCTGTCCACCTAACAGAACTTCTTGTTATCTTTCGTTGTTGTGTGTTGATATGCAAAAGTAAATCTGGATTCAGAGTTTAGTACTCACCACCAATGCAGCACAGATGGGTCCATGGATAATGTAAAGCAAGGAAGTATTTATGTTGCACCTGTGAGGGAACAGATCAGATCATTATATACAGATGGGATGGGAACACATTATATCTGTTGAAATGATGTGTGAATCCAAAGACTCACTTGTCACTGTAGTAAAAGTTACGCGCTATTGAGTATATCACTGCCGGCATGATTGGAAAGCCTGTGAAATCAATAATGTTGTGTGACATTTGTGTTTGATAGCCAGGAAGTATGCACGCATAAATATTCACATCTCTGTAACTTACCCCAACCCAGCAGATAATACCAAAGGAGATGCTGTTCTTCTGCAAACACAGCCACAACTATCAGAGTATGCAGGTAGATGCCCTCACAAAGCATCCAGAAGTAGTTACAGCTCATCAGGTACATATGGATGAACTCTATCAGTGTGCAGCTTATCTGAAGGAAAACAAAATCAAACGTGTTTTTACAGGACTTAAACAAACGGAGCCTGGGTTACTATACAATATAAAAGGTGGAAAAGCAGGTCACTCACAGAGTCAGCATATTTGTGTCCTTGCTTCGCTAACGTTGTGAGCACAATAACGGTCGCAATCGAGTTAAGCATGAAGGAGAGAAAGAGGTTTTTGTGGAGAGTTATCCTTTGGCAGCTCAGACTCCTGATGGTTATTAGAAAAGAAGACAAATTAGATTTTTACTTTTGAATCACAGATTTGTCCATAAAGTCACAACAAGCACCACTGAGACCCCATCTCCCCAGTCAAAACAGGTCCAGGCATCATGCCAAAAACTGCATCAGAAATGGACGGATGTTGACACTGTTCATGCATAGAAATAAAATGTATATTGTTGCAACAAGGAATGCATTTTGTAATTAATTATTACTATTATTACTTAGGGATTTCTTTCTAACAATTTCGGGCACTTTCAAATGTCAGCTTGATAGCCTTTAAACAGCTGTTAACTGCTGAGAATGTGCAAGATCTAAATCTAGTTTCTCCTGCATTGAAAGTTAGTAATGACAAACCAATAATGTTATCTACTACTTGGGTTTCTAAATGGCCCTGACGAGATAGGAAAATTAAATGTATTAAAGCTACAAAGAAGAAAAACAATCTATGGCAATTTAAATTGTGGAGATTTAAGGGAATAAAAAGCAGAATTTAGCAAATTATATGGGACATGAAATACTGGGATTGAAAGTTTAAAAGCTTTTTAGTAGTTAACCTTTTCTTTAATTTAAGTCCTATGACTTTTCAACACATTTATGCAGTTAACATAAATTTACAATGAAACTTGGTCTCATTTGTTGTATGTGACTTGTCTCCATTGACTCCTTGCTTTCTGTTGTCAGCATTACAAGCCTCTGCTACTTATTACAAAACAATTCAGAGTGAAAATGCAGAGAAGATGGGTCCACTGTCATCATAAAGGGATAGACATTGTCAGCAACAATACTCAGGAAGGCTGTGGTGTTTAAAACATGCTCAGTTGGTACTAAGGGGCCCAAAGTATGGAAAGAAAATACCCCCACACCACGACACCACCACAAGCCTGAACTCCTGATATTAGGCATGATGGATGAAAGCATGGATATGCTTTAATATTGTTTCCATCATTCTGACCCCACCAAGTTAATGTCATAGCAGGACTCATCAGACCAGGCAACATCTTTCTTTTTCTTCTTCTATTGTCCAATTTTGGTGAATTGTAGCCTCAACCTCGTGTTCTTAGTTAACAGGAGTGGCTTAGAACTGCTGCTGTAAATCATCTGTCTCAAGACTGAGGTGTTTTTCTGCATACCTTGGTTACGACAAGTGGTTATTTGAGTCATTGTTGCTTTCTTATCAGCTTTAAGCACTAAAGTCATTCTTCTCTCAAGACATTGTCACCCAGAGAACTGAAACAGACCTTCCCCCCCCCAATCACTCTATGTAAACTCTAGAGATTGCTCTATGGCAAAAAGCTGAGCAGATCAGCATTTTCTGAAATACTCAGTCCCGCCTGTCTGGCACCAACAACCATATCACATTCAAGTTACTTAAATGAGCGATTCTCAGTTTTAACTTCAGCAGGCACATCTACACGCCTAAATGGATTGAGTTGCTGCCACATGATTTGTTGCCAAGATATTTGCACTGCATTTGAGTTCTGTACCTAATAAAGTGGGTGTACAAAATCTTAACTAATCACAGTAAGAGCAATACAAAAGATAAAATATAAAATAATATACTATAAAATATAAACAAGAACAGTGCCAGACTTACTTAAAATGGAAAAAAATTCCTAGTGAAATCAGCAAAGACAGCAGCGAAAGTCCATGACCGATCATAACCAAGTAGAAGTGAGTCATTGTTGCCTGCTACAAAACACAATAAATACAGGTTTGCATTAATTATTGACTATCGACTTCCATTGTGCTTTACTGATTTTATTGTACTTTGTTCACTCTTACCTCTGCGAGATGTGTGAAGTTGGCTTTGCAGTTTGTGTAGTTGGTCCACGTCCTGTTGCTTTCCGGATGCCGTGCCCACTCTCCAGTCTCTGTGCAAACCTTTTGAGCCATCACTGTGAGCAGATTTGAAAATAAATTGTCATTTTATTATGTTGATACTTTGGGACTGTTGAGTTTAAACAGAAGGTGGACACCAAAGGGGGAGAGTGCCATCAAGCTAAAGGAGTCCAGGCTTGGTAACCCTGTGGGACTTCAGAAGCAGGTACCGACAGGCCAAGCAGGATGTAGCCCAGGCAGCAGCCGAAGCTTTAATTCAAACTGCACTAAACTGCATGAAAGTTCGAATCATTTATTGATTGACTGATCGATACCGTTCTTAGCTATGTTTATAGTGATTTTACAGCTCTCAGTTTAACACTAATGACATAAAGGAAAAATAATGTGAACACTCAAGGTTAATGATGTTATGTGAAATCACAGAGGGCAAAGAGATTTACCGTGTGTATCAAAATCATCATAGTAGTCTGGACAGTTCTGCTCTTTCACGCCAGCTTTAGTTTCATCCCAGCACAGCCAGCCGTCCCACGTCATGTTGCACATCGGCTCCGCTAACAGAGACAGAAGGCAGACAGTTAAAGAAGAAAGGCATGAAAGTTCAGTTCTGCTTTTCCTTCCATTTTAATTATTTTATAGTCATATTAACAGATTTTAGTACTGTAATACAAAACACACAATTCTTTAGGTACATATACAGATTATACTTCCAGCATTTACTGCATTTATGCAGAACTTTTACATGCCATTGAGTATTTTTATGGTGTGATACTGTGCATGTCTACCACTGCTCACAAGTAGTTTTTGTTTTGTGCTGCGACTCTGTTATCCTCTGGAAACATCTGTACTGGGCCATGGTGATTTTGGACAGTTTCAACAGATCTCCGTGGTTCACTGAATGATTCGCTGGTTCCTTGTGAACGTCTTTAGCTGTTGCCTCCACCAGCATCTGGAAGCACAAAATTTGCAAATGTCAAAAATGTGGAATTCAACCATTCGAGCTGGTGTTCCTCAACTCATCTCATCCTGTTTACCTCTCATACGGAGAACCCATTCCATAAAGCACCTTTCATGCTATACTCAGAGCAAATAATTGACTTTATATACATAGCCATCTACTCATCTGTTATCCCATACGTTTAGCTTGGAAGTTACACTCTTACAGTAAAAAGCTTTAGTTGCCGGACAGATTTTCTCACATTGGACTCTATTTGGCTGTAAAACAAGCTCATATCATGACCCTTCCACCACTGTGCTGACAGCTGGTATGAGGTTTTTGGCTTTGTGCATTATGGCCAATCGCCACTGGTCTCATCTGTTCAAAGGGCACTGTTCCAGAAGTTTGGTGGTTTGTTCCGATGCAGCTTTACAAGCCTAAGCCGAGCTGTTGTGTTAGTTTTAGAGAGAAGAAGCTTTCCTCTGGTAATCCCTCCAAACAAGCCACACTTGGTCATTCTTTTTCTAATTTTAGTGTCTTGAACTTTAACATTTAACGTCCTAACTGTGGCTCTGTTTGTGATAAATAAATACTGACACAATGTAAATTTGTCATGTTTTGAGGTTGTATTTACCTGCTGAGCACCAGAATATTTTTATTATGCCCTGAGAGGTGAAACCCTAGAACCAAAAGAGACTCTGCTTTCTGTTCACTGTGGCTGTGCTCTGACTTGATCTACTACAAGTTCTGTAACTTTAGGGAAGCAACAGTCAATCAAAAGAGCCAAACTTAGCCAATAAAACAAGGAGTTTACTGTATTGTGGCAGAGAGTTGTTTGTTAGAAACAAAGAGTTTGCAGGAATTTATGAAGTTTATTTTAAATAGCTGAGATTATTTTTCAAATGCAAATTCAGCACTCTGTGATACCTCTGGGAACATTTATCTGACATTTAAAAAAAAAGAAAGGAAAATGCATCTGATGGGCAGCAGCTTCATTTATTCCAGCAGGGCCAACTTATCATTTTCTTTACTAAAAAAACCCCTTAAAACATCAACTCATGGCATTACAGTTAATGCTCAACTCATAAATATGTACTAGACTGTTGTCCCTGATATCAATAGTAAAGGAAAACATTTAAGTACCTTGTTGAGGGAACACAGGACCAGGAGTAGCACGATGTAGCTCAGATCCATGTGCGTTCTGATCTTCATACGTTTCCTACAGAAAAGTCACAAGAGTTGCAGCTGAGGAAAGAAATTTCTCCAAAATATACACAACATATTACAGGTGCTGGTTGCATACAGATTAAAAGCATAGCCTTTGGACACCCGCCATCAGACTGGACGATATTTTTATACTTCGTTGGATGTTATTTTTATTAGTGTTGGAGGAACAGGTAAAAATGTCACCACTATCCCAAATAGTTTTCTCCCAAGGGCCCGATAATAACAACAACACTTCCTGAGCTGCAGCAGCTGCTGGGCTGATCCAGCACACAATGTGCTGACAGGAGCTGGAAACAAACTCAACGTTCACGTGCTCTGTACTGCCAGGACCATAAAACAACACATTTAGCATTAAAATTTGGTATCTTCGTATTATTATTTTTACTATTAAATTTGTAATTTTGCCTTCTAATTAGCTTTCAAAGCCAATATCAGGTCCCCCATCCTTTGAAACTGAGAGGGAAATGCTTGTAGCTTCATGTTTTTAACTTGTAATGAGCAGGCCTCTCCTTTTTTGGATGTTGAGGTTACAGATTTGACCTGTTGCTTCCTCCGTTCTCCCTTCCGTCCTTCCTGCATGCTTATTAAGCACCGTGAGCAGGTTTAATCAAAGTTTAGCCAGAAGACATCACCGCGTCAAAATACCTGTACAGTTGGTGTGGCAGAAGCTCTTGACCCTAGTGTGGTTCGTACATTTAAAAACATGTATCCTACAGTCAACGAGCAGCTCAGTTTTTCCTGAAACATGTAGTGCAAAAGTCCCTCATTTCTTTCTATTTTGCTTCCAAGGAGCCAGAAAAATTTTTTGGGGAGGGACAGTGGCTGCTTTTTCACCCACTTTCAGAAGAATGCTTTTTTTGTTTGTTAAGTTACTTCACAATCATTCAAGCACACAAAAGTCTCCTAACTCAAGGGATGAACAAGTGTTGTGGCTACACATAACACATAACTCAGCAAAGAATCTGTTTTAAATTGTATCTTTAGGCACTTTGTTATTAGCAGCCTGTCAAAAAAAACACATCATTTGTTCACATAGCTTTAGTTGAAACTATAAAAAATGCCAAAGATAAGTTTGACATGACATTGTATTTTTGCAAGAACAAGGCGATTCTCAAAAAGCTGTTAATTCAAAATGTCAACATATGTCAGCATGATGTGCTGTGTGTCAGAGGAGATTGGACAAGTGGAGGACAAAAGAAGTGGCAGGTCTAAAAAAGAAACTATCTACAGCAGATGAGCAGGATCTGAAAGTCATCTCATTTCACATACAATAACAGGAAAAAACCCAAAGTCCTGCAATTTCAGCCAGTGGTGTTGTCAAAATTAATGAATTATGAACACAGAAAAGTACCATCGTTCAAAACTATCTTGAAAGCATCTGATTGGCAGCAGCTTCATTTTTTTTTTTTTAGCATGACAATGATCCCAAACACAATGCAATAAAATCATACTTGGATAGAAAAACACACAGTGTAGCACTATCAGTCATGGATTGGCCTTCCCAAAACCCGGACCCCAACATTACTGGAGCAGTGTGGGATCATGTTGACAGAGAACAAAAGGCAGAAACATCCAAAGAAGAGCTTTGAATGCTTTGAATTGTACAAACTCTGTTTTTGCCATACACACTGTAATTACACGTTTGTTATAATAAATCCCTCCACCCGTTTCCCATTTTCCTAGAAAAATATAAAGAAACGGGGATTGGTTCATGACTTCTGCACAGGACTGTAGCATAGAAGAAGCTAACATCAAAGCAGCTGCTACTTAGAGATATTTTAATTTAGCTACAACAACAACTTTTCTTATGTTTGCAAGAGTTTTTTTTTTTTAATTCACTTTTTACCTCACTGCAAACTGTGGTTGAACATATGTATAAGAATATATTTAGGATAAAAAAAATTATTAATGCAATAAAAACTGAAATATTAAATGCAACAGTAAATACACCGGGGGAGAGAAAGGTTAATAAATAGAGAATCAAATTAAAACATAAATATTAAATTTATGTCACATAAATGAATGCCTATAGCCTACAGCTTAAGTAAAAGTAAATTTTACTATGGCAATTTCGATCCTCATACAGGCCTTAAAAGGCCAGTAAACTGTACCCTAACAGAAAAGATTTTAAATCCTCTTAAATGTCTCTTCCAGACGCTAATAGACGAAGATGAAGATTAACGTTTGTAACTAAACTAAATAACAGGGTTAAACCTGCTTTGGCAGGAAAAAGTCCAACGTTGAGCTGGGTAGTTAAAATTTCGATGACAAAGGCATTGCACAATAACTTTAAAACTGTTGATTACATTAAAGCATTTGCACCACTTCATAAACTGTCTTTAATAAGTCTACCTTTTATATATACAGTTTAATGCAGCACCAGAAAGTCTCTCTCGACATCAAACTCTTTCTGACTTTCTCCTGTCAGTATGCGAGTGTCATACAACCCATCTATAATCTTGCAGCACAAATGTAATTAATTTCCACCTCCTCTGGCTGCTAATTCAGGAAATCTTTGTCACTTTAATAGATTAATATCTTCTTGAACACACCCAAAAAAAGAGAAAACACTACATGCAGAATGATTTCCCGCTGCTATGCAAAAAAGACATCTAATATCTATTCGTGCAGTCACTCCCTTGGTGTGTAATCCATTTGTGTGTGAGAGATTTAAACACTTCTACATGAGAAATGCCCTTCACTAAAAACACCGTCCTGTCCTGGAAATCTGTGTTTTTCCCACTCATGACAGCCACTATTGCAGCTTGTTGTTAGGTGTTACAGAAAGCATATACAGTCACCCGCCACTTTATTAGGTACACCTGTACATTTCATCGGCAGTAGCTCAACATATTTAGGTGTCCAGACCTGATCATGACAACCTGCTCAAGAAAACAATTTTGAATGCCTCGTGGTTGTTGGTGGTCTGTGTATTTCAGAAACTGCTTATCTGCTGGGTTTTTCCTACACAACCATCGCTAGGGTTTACAGAGAGTGGTCTGAAGAGGAGAAAATATCCAGTGAGCGGCAGTCGTCTGAGTGAAAATGCCTTCAGAGGAGAATGACCATCCTGCATAACTTGTTGCAACCAAGGTATGCAGAAAAGCATCTCACTAGCAGCAGAAGACCATGTTGGGTGTAACTCCTGTCGGCTAAGAACAGGAAATGCGGACTACAATTCAAATTCATCCCAAGTGGAAAATAGAAGATTGAAAAATGTTTTTTGCTCTGATGAACACATGGATCCATCCTGCCTCGTATCAACAGTCAGGCTGCTGGTCTTATGGTGTGGGGGATAGTTTTTTGGCACACTTTGGCCCCCTCAGCACCAGTTGAGCATCATTTAAACACCACAGCCTGCCTGAGTTTTGTTGCTGACCATGTCCATCCATTTATGACCACAGTGTACTTATGCTTGACATGCTATGAAGTCAATATGGCCCCAAATCTCAGAGGAATGTTTGCAGCATCTTGTTGAATCTGTGCTAGTAAGAAGACAGGTCTGAAGAGAAAGAGTCCAGCACATGTACCTAATAAAGTGGCTAATAAGTGTATCTTACTGCATCAGTAAGTCATACCATAAGTCCCCACCAACATTTTAAACAGTTCAAATTGGAGCTGACGTTTGTTTGGTTTGTTTTCAGCTTGTCTTTTAATTCTTCCACATCATTCACACATTTTAATTTCTTTCTGTACTCGTGCCTGATATAACAACAGCGTGACATTAAGCGATGAACATTTTGACCCGTTTTCAGCATCTTGACCAGAGTGCAAGTACAAGTTCCAAGAGCTTACCTTCACACAAAAGAAGAAACAAAACTCAGAGTTGCCAGAGCCAGGAGTAATCCTTCAGTCTGAGAGTTTGCCTTTGCTGATAAATGAAAACAATGAAACAACCCCGATCCCCCTTTTTTGTTTCCAGGGGCAGTTCTCCACTGTTTGTTTCACACCGGAGACAGAGGCGACACTGAGCTGGGCTGTCCTGATAAAAACGGACTGACTGGGGCTGCTGATGACATCACACGCTTGTCTGCTGTGACGAGACATCCCAGGAGAGCAACGATGAGCATTACAACACAGCTGGATATTAATCATATAGATGAAGGATGTGAGGATGTAAGTGCTATGACTGAACAACGGATTTATTACTACCTTTAGCTTTACTGCATAGAGAGTTTTATAGTTTTAAGAAATGACTGCAAATGTATAACACTCATCGGCGACCTTATGATGAGAGGAGGCAGGACGAAAAACAATAAAATGACGCAATATATAATAAATCACTGTGCATTTGGACCTTTTTTTATTTATTTATTTATTTATTTAACTGCAGAAACCGAACCAACGAGCATGAAGGTTTCAATTCCTTAACAAAGGCGACCTCTGCTGGGCAAAAATAATAAATAGATAGAGCTGGCACTTCATGCATCCTTGATTTAAATCTATGGGAATTTATCTTTAAACATAACTGAAACCACATCGCACAGCTGTGTGGAACAAAATCAATAGATCGAAAGCAATGTGGGCTGTAGCTCATTTTATGTATTACCCTGGTTTCAGAGCTGCTTTAATTCAACAAGATGCTGGAAATATTCCTCAGAGATTTTGGTCGATGTTGACATAACAGTACCACACACTGTGGATAAATATTATACAAGATAATCTGTATGTACATAGAGTTTTGGCCTTTTTAACAAACAGTTCACAGCTGTCAACAGAATTGAAAAAAAGGGAACTTCAGGTCCTTAAGTGTGTGAGGACAGCGAGGGTTCAGCTTTATTCCAGCTGTGAGAGATGAACTTCACATTTGAGAGACTGTGATGATTCGTTTCTCTTTGTGATTACAGGAGCTGCCCTCGGATTCAGACCTCAGCACCACCCAGTGACAAAAATAAAATCATCGTGTGTGTTCACTCTTTATGCTAAGAAAGTTAAAGGCAAAAAGTTAAACTCGGATGTTACTTCTGGGGAATCATCGTGTATTTAAGATGCCTGGAACACCCCTGCGCACTGTGCATCAGCGCGAAAGAGCGCGCTATATTGAGTTTTGAGGTTTGTGTAATTTGGCATGTTTTGAGGGTGTAGTTTGTTGTATGGTTTTGTGTAGTTGGTGTGCAGAAGAGTCGTTTGTATTTGTTTTGTGTGTCAAAACAATGAGGGCACTACTGAATGTCACAGTTGCTAACCATCAAAGGCAGATTGCATTTTTAGGTAAATGGTTGTGTATAACTTTCTTATTTACACACTTTGTCTGGGTCATTAACAAGCATTTGAAGTCTTTTCATTAGTCTTTTTTCTCCTAAATATGTTTAAAACCTAGAAAATAAATTCAGTGGAACACCCCACCCAGTCAACACACACAAGTGGGGCCCAAATGTGGAGTAGCAGGGCTAATATTTGGGGCCTACTTGGGAAACCCAACTGGGGTCCAGCTAATTTTGTCCTCAGTTTCCATGGTGGCCCCAAGTGTGTTTGCCCAGATGGGATTTTGGATAATACAGTAAGCTATCATTTAAATCACCTGTACAACAAAGCCAGTTTATCTTTTTTATTTATACAGACTAATATGAAATTTTAAAACAGTATGCTTTTTTAATATAATACTTTTTTTTGTTTAGATAACATGTTGACTAAAATGTCCAAAGTATACACACACAAAAAAAAACCCCAAATCAATGTGATACAGTTTAAAAGAAAAAGAAATGCAGCGAACCACAGACTGGAGAAGACTGGAAATGTAACAACGACTACTTCAAACAAAAAGAGAACAGATTCTACTTCTTGAGGTGTGTGCCAGGTGGGCGCCGAATATATAATAGGGCCATCAAGTTTGGGAACAACTACTTTAATGTCTACACCAAGATGCGGAATATCTTCTCCAAGTCTCTTGTGGAAATTTTAATCTGCTTTCCAGCCATTTGTTAGGGCAGCAGCATCAGAGTCAGTGAGTTTTAAGTCAGTTGTCAGTCAGTTGTAATTAATTTTACCTCCACAGTTTGTACAGTCTATCTAAACCTAATCACTAAAGTATACCACTCTTGCACAAGACACTGTGCCCTTGCCATGCGGGTTCCTCCTCTATCTCTTGCACCAATAAACCTGCCTCTTTTTTGTTCATCTGGCTGGTAAGAGCGTTTTTTTCAAGCTGCCTGTAAAGCACAGATATTGACCACAAGAAAGTGAGACTATATTACTGAATCTAAAGACACAGCTGTAGTTTTCTTTTTCTTATTTTTTTTTTTAAACATGCTTATATTTATACTCTGATTTTGCATAAAATCTTACATAAATGCAAAATCAGAGTATAAAAAACTTAACTGACTGATTAAATTGTTTGGCAGAACGACTACAGCTGTAGTGAGCATCTGTTAGTCAAACATCAAGAAAATATCTTACAACTAATGAGCTTACCATATAGCACTTCAAAAACTTTAAGTCCTCAAAATTCCCGCTTTCCATGGCGCCCGACGAAGTTATATTGCCTGAAAAGAGCACTGTCTGTAATGAAGGGCATCATTCTTCTGGTGGCTTCATCAACAGTGCTCCCTCCAATCTCTGCCACAACAGCAACCTTAGAACAGACAAGGACATTAATTTTACTGACAGCAGTACCTTCAGTCACACCTAAAAGAAAACAAGCAGAGCTACACAGTAATTAGACTTAATAATATTCATGCTATTTGACTGAGAGAGAGTTAAGTGTTTGCTGGGCATGTTCTCATTTAGACACATCCCTGTGTGTCAGTTATCTGTTTTGCAGAGAGAGCGATGCTGCTACCAAAGCAAAGTTATGAATAAATTTGCGGATACCTTCCCTGGATTGTTAAGACTGAAATCAAGTGTGTAAGTAACTTTAAAAACTGATCTAACATTCTAGAGCAACAATTTGGACCGGTCACCATTTCAAGAGCTTTGCCACAGATTGACCATCAGCTCCAAACATCATCTCTGACTCCCGGTCCCATGGATTATTCCTCACCCTCTGAGCCACATGCTGTACCATGGCACAAAATGCCATGAGAAAAGACCAAACCCTAAGGAGAGAAGAGTACTTTTTCATGTTATTATTGATGATGTCCTCTGTAAAGAAGATATATTATATAATATATAATATATAAATGCATTAGCAGCATCACAGTTGAGAGGATTGGTTGTTTTCATGCTGCATATAGACAACCAAATTGTTTTGAGCATAATTTTAAATAATTTAGAAGAACTAAGGAAGAATATTACCAAATGTGTCAAAATGAACAAACTGGAATTGAACATTATCAAAACTATATGCACTGAGTTGGGTAACAGGAATGGTTGATAGATGAGATTTCAGTGGAGTGAGTTGTTCAAATATAGTTATTAGGGCTTTTTGTTTTGTTTTGTTTTTCTATTTAAATAAATCTTTATCTTGGTCTGGTTATATCTATTGCATTGTTTCCGAAATGGCAAAAGGCCATCACAATATGTTCCCATCTCTGTTGTGATTGATGTTATCTGCTCACCTGTTCACACATTTGGTCCTGTGCTGCTGAAAAACATCTAAAACAAAAAATTAATACTACTACATACTACTAGTACTACTACTAATAATAATAATCAATTAATTAATTAAATTAACTAAATTACAAGCATGTCGGAGCAAGTTGGATTTAAAAAATGTGTTTAAAGTTTTTAGAGCAGTCTTTTAAGAGGTCACCTAAGAGACACTTGTGAGTAACCTGGTTGTCATTGTTTTTGTACCTTTTAATGATATTAGTATAATGCTAATGTTGTTTTGATGTATATTTTTAACATGGACCCCCAAGAAGAGGCTGCTTTAGGTCGCAACTAATAGGATCCTAATAAACAAACATATATGGGCATTTGTGATTGTGTTTGGTAATACTGATGTCTTGTATTTTAAGGTGACCGGCGATTCAAGGTAGCTGTTGATCAAGAAATTGTAAATGACCACATCAGCTCCCCCATTGTGGCTCTGGCTTGCGCTTTTTCTTTATTTTATGTCTTGAACATAAAACACACAAAAGAAATGTCACTTACTCTAGAATTCATCTAAAGGTAAGCACTTTTATTTCTTACTGGTTGAGCGGCATCGTATATGATACAGTCTTGGAGATTCTGAACAAACTGTCAGAAATATAATCCTTAGGGGTAGCAAAAGGGTCTGATGTCTTTATAGAACAACATACCTGGGAGGTACACCACAGAGCAGGTTCACAGGTTCATGTGCTCAGGTTCACATTGAGTATATGTGACAGAAATGTCAGGGCTGGGTCTCTGGCCTAGCATTTTGAATTTATTTTTGTGTTTGTGATTTCTTATGTTATATTGAAAGGATGTTAAGTTTCAGTATTATTATTACTTTGCTATGAGTCTCTTACTGTCTGCTATGTGGTCTGTCTTGTCCTCAGTGTTTTACTTTCAGTTATGGCTGTGCATTTGTCTCCGCGTGTTCTGTGTTCTAATTGTCTAGCTGGTGTTGTCATCTCTACGTCTCTCCATGTTCCCTGTTTTATTTTGAAAAGTCTGGTGTTTCCATCTTTAATGTGTTTAGTTTTACGTCCCTTGTGGTGTCCTTATGTTTATTACAGTCAGCTATTTCCCCATGTGTTCCCACTTCCCCTAATCACCTCCTGTGGGTATTCAGTCTGTGGGTTTTCATTCAGTCTTTGTCAGGTTGTCTGTGTTCCTTCCTCCATGTCATGTCAAATTCAGGTATTTCATAATTCAGCTCAGACCTTGCTCATGTTCCTTGTTCATGTTTTTCCTTCATAGTTTCTCACATGTTCCTGTCCTGAATCATGTTCATGTCACAGTTGTCATAGTTTTGTTTCTTCGAGTTTACGTTTAAGTTTACTTTTTCGTCCCTGTTCACTTTACTTCGTTTTACCATTTTTGGCAGTGCTTCTGGGGATGCATGTCTTTTGGGGGCTGTCTTCTAAGTCTTCAGATTTTATGACATCCAGGTTTATATGCCCATCAAACTTGACAGGAGAGATCCAGAGTTTCTGCTGAACTGTCTTGACAACATTAAGTTCTGTGTGAGGATCAGTTTCTTCAGTCTTAACGAAAAGAAGACTGGAGTTAGCTGCTTTGGTAAATTTGACCCCTCAAGCAACTCTTTTTACACTCAGTGATTTGACTCCTCATTGTCATGCTGCTGTATGAAATCTGGGCATGATTTTTAATAAGTTTTTTAAATGAATAAACAAATAATAATTCTTTTTTCTCTTTTTTTTTGCCGAACTTTTAAATTGACACAGGGCACCAAGGTGATTAAAATTACTATCTCTCTCCCGTTTAAGATAGATATAATGGTTGACAATGACATGCTTGTGTTTCCGCTGCACAAAGGATAGCCACGTCTTTGCTTGGAAGGTTTCTCCGTGGTGCTTTTGCCTGCAGAGACTGACAAGCCTTCACATGCAGGTGAATGCAGCTTGTTCTGCTGTTGCATAATGTTAAATAGAAGGTAATTTGTTAATGAAATAGACATCCACATTTGGGGCTGTGATCCTATTTCTCATTGTGTCAGGATTTGTTGTTTGCTGTGTGAGAACTTTTTCTCGTGTTAAAGCTCGTGACAGAGGAGGACAGAGATGGAGAGAGCAGCAACACCATATGCATAGCTGAGGTAAAACAACACTGACAGCCTGTTCTCACTACAAATGAACGGTAGAATCTGTTAGTCCAGAGTTTTCACATGGTTTAAAAAAATAAAAATAAAAGGTCTGGAACCATAAAGTCCGCCATCAAATTCTGACCTGGCACCTCCACGACTGAAGCATATTTGACTTGAGAGTTTAGTGTAATTACCATTTCCAGTCCAGCTTCTCAGTGAGAGCAGCTGGTAAAATCAACATGAGGGTGCGTTCGCTGCTTGATGGCGCCCTGTCTGTAGTACTAAATAATACTAATAAATAATACTAAATTACTAATAAAAGCTAATATCAGTGAAAATAGCATTAGCAAAGCTGTCAAAAGATTTCTGCACTTCTGGGCCTAAATGCAAATCCATCCTCTGGATTTAATCCAAGATTTCATCCAACAGACATTCTGGAGAGAATGAGAAGAGTGGGACTTTGATATTTTACCAGACTTTGAAAGCACAGCCTGAATTAGTGTGCTCAACTGTGTTTTAAACTCTGAGTTGTTTTCGGGTGGATCACTGGCCATAGAAAATCTGTATTTGTGTTTCTTTTCATTTTGTTCACATGTATGTTTTTCTATTAATGTCAACAGGTGTTTTTTGAATGCCATGGCAGCTACAATGTCAAACACCGCTTCCTCTGACTTCAATAAACTTATTACATCTTTGTCCCCAGAGGTTAATGTAGTTAATTTTTTTTACGCAGTTCAGTGAAAATTGGGTTTTCAATGCTGTCCATATTTTTCAGGTTTTCTAGGCTGACAGACGAATCAATTTCCTGGATTTCAGCCCAGATTCTGTCCAAAAGACGTTTCTGGAGAGAATGAGAAGGGCAGGACTTCGAAATTTTAGGAAGCTGTGACATTAGAGCATGAATTATTGTGCTTAATTGGGTTTTAAACTCTGAGGTGTTTTGCAGTGGCTCACAGGCTACAGAAGATCTGTCTTTCTCTTTCTTTTCGCATGACTCCATTTGACTTATGTTTGTTAACGGTGGGATGGTGGCTTCATGTCCAACACAGGATTTCTGTTGCTTCTTGGGTGTTAGCATCTGTATTCTGTCCTCTATCAAACTCCTGCTCAAAAGAATTGTTAAGGAAAAATTTCACACATGAAAATTCAGTTTTGCTTGTGGTGGTGTAGACAGATGAGTCTTCATATATGGGGAATTCTGGGAAGACCTCAGTGGTACTCCTTCTGACTGTTTACACAGGTCCAGGATGTCCTCTACAAAACCTACAAGCAGCTCTGTGGTTAAGCTATCCGGATGGCCTGATGTAAGCTGTTCCCACTGGTTAGATATAATATTATTGAACAAGTTATCCAAGACATGCAGCCTGTACAGTGGAAGCTGGATTGCTCATAGCTGTTTTATCATTTGTCATTGTGTTACAGTTTGACCTTGCTATTTTGCTTTGTTTTTTATGTCAATTTTATGTCTAAAATGTTGCATGACAACGCGTTATATTGTGTTAAAGTTCTTCTCATGTCCTGCTGCATGCGTTTTAACTGAACATAGCGAGGAGATACCAGTCTATCCGATCTTTAAGTCTGACGTAATTCGCTGTGTCTGGGCCCAAACTCCGCTGCAGGTCCCTAAGTCAAACAATCACTGCGGCATCACTGAGAGTTAAAAAAAACTGTCTAAATTCTTTAATCTCTAATAAAATTACGGGTGTGGCTGCTCTACCAGGTGTAACAATTAAGTTTAACATCCAGGCATCTATGAAAAAAGAATTATGAAATTTTGTGGCGTTAGAAGTTAGCAGGTGAGTTAGTTCAATAGTTTCCACCTGAATATAATATACCATGTTCTCGGGGGGGAGTCGAATTAATTAACCCTATGGCGTGGTGTTGCCCTCAACAAACGTAATTTTAGGTGATTAAACTGTCCCTTAAATTTATTTTTCATTTGTTTACTTATTTTGTGACAGAAAACACCTCAGTGTTAAGTAAAATAATGAGTAGCAGAGGATTTGACCTTTGACCTCTGGGAGTGGGTCCTTTCAGGGGCCAAATCTCCATGCTAGCTACTGCTAAGACTAATATCATTATCCCTGAGGCAGCAAACCAAGTTCTGTTGGTGGGAGGAACAAATGTATTGTATTAATGTATTTAATAAATAATTATATAGAAGTCAGTAACACCTACTCATATTTATGTGCAGCATTCCACCAACTCATTACAAACGAGATCTCGTTATCTTTTCTAAGTGGTCTTGAGCAGTACTTCCCCAGGAGAAGTTTTTTTTTTCCTTTACAATAATCCCTTCAATAAAAATACATATGCACTAACCTCATGCTTGCTGATAACAATAGCCTAAAGACACAAAATCAAGTTAAGTTTTTTCCTGAAGTTTATATTTTTTATAAGGTTGACATTTATTTATTTATTTATTTATTTATTTTTAAATAATTATATTGATTCTATTGATTGTTTGCCAAGCACTGAGGTCTCTGCTTAGACTGTGCTACTGGGATTACTAATTTATAAATGAGGCAAAAGCACCAAAGTTGTGCTCAAAAATGGCACAGTGAGCTACAACCTGTTGCTGTAGTAACTCCAACACGGTTATTTATTTATGTTTTTTTTTTTAAATACATACGTGTTCAGGTTTTTTTTTATAACTAATTATATAATTTTTTTCTCGCAAAAATGTCACCTTAACACCCAAATACGTACATACGGAATTAAAAACTTTATGATGATTACCCGTTTGGCTGGTAACATGGACCCAGTCTGATGGAAAGTTATTGAATATTGCTGCTGGAGTCTCAGCCATTGACTGTATATAAGTTATATAGAGATACAGTCTTTATTTATTTATTTATTTTTTGAAGACTGCATTCTAAGCAAATCATTGTAAAAACAAGACAAGTCAACTGTGGAAAAGTAACAAATCAGACAACCTGTTAACAAATAATATTATAAATTGAAGAGCACTGATGAAGATAAGAGGAAGCATTTCAAGTTATTCATTCTCTCAGTGAATACAAATCAAAATAAAATAAGAGGAGATTAAAAAATACAAACATTAAAAGAAATAGCTTTATTATTTCAAAGTTTAACAGTTTGTTATTATTAAGGAAGATAATTTCTTAATTTTTGTCAAAGTCTGTAAAAAAAATAGTAACGTAAATTGCGTAAAGGCCTGCGTGATGACGCTCCCGGCGTGCTGTGCGGAGGGGGCGTGACCGACGGCTTTGGCTGCTGCAGCCAGAAAGAAGCAGTGAAGGAAACGGTGCGGTACTTTGAGGACGTTCTCCTGCTAACAGTTTGTGTTTCTGCTCGTTAATCGGATATTTAATCCCGCACGCAGTCGAGCCGGTAAGTAGAGTTTATTTACGGTAAACCTTAATTTAGGTGACGCCGTATTAAGATGTTTTTTGTCGGCTGTTTAGAGCTAATTTCTGCGGATTTTGTCAGTGTTTATAGTGCTGAGTATAAGTTGGGAAACGGAAGCTTTGGTTTGGTTTCAGTGAAGGAGACAGAGTTCAAAGATAAAACTTGTAACTGACGTCTAACGTCAGGCGCAGAGGACATTAACTAAGACAGCACGGAGGGTATAAATGCGCTTAAGTGTTCAGTGTTGTACTGACAGGACATATTAAGATGTGTAGGTGGTTTCTTGAGTGTGGCAGGCAGGTCAGAGCGCAGAAACGCTGCTGCTGCTCCCTCTATTGCGTAACTTATTGAGGAAAAAGATGCGTTTTCCTACAACCCCGTGCCTCTGTGTGTGTGACAGGAGTGTAAACATACACAGTGTCCTGGTATGACACCGCTGGGCGTGCTTACAGCAGTGATGCTGCGGCTGATGCACGCATCAACATGGCCATTTGTTCTCGCGTTACTGCGTGTGGATGCTGGCACATGTGGTCCGCGCACTTTACTGCAGTTTTTTCTGCTGGTTTTGAGTTTCAAGGTCAGCTGGACATCGATTTCTGAAGAGCTGATGATGCTCTAGAGGAGGAGCAGGTGGTGGTGGTCGTTGAGGAGGGTGACCTGCCAGGAAATGAGGCCTTCAATGCGAGTGTGTATGACTGGATTTAAATTAGCTTCTATGCTGGTGCCAGATGATGAGCAAATAAGTCTTCCAGCTGGCTTTTGCATCTTTGATTTCAGGCATGTAAACAGACCCCTAAAAGTTTAGCCTGGTTTATTACATTTACAGTATATAGGTTATAATCACACATTTGTGTGGAACAGGTGTTACATTTAGACAGTTGTTTGAGCATGTTTTACTTTGATTTGGTGAAACTGTTAAGTCCTTCAGGTCTGTCTTAATTCTTCGTTTTGTAGATTCAATAAGGTGCTGGGTACACTCCTTAGAGATTTTGGTCAACGTTACATGATAACATTGCAGAGTTGCTGCACATTCATCGGCTCCACATCTATCAGAAGATGGTGCACTGTCCAGGGACCATGTCCAGGGATGGACATGGTCAGCAAATATACTCAGGTAGGCTGTGGTGTTCAAACGATGCTCAGTTGGTACTAAGGGGTCTAAAGCGTGCCAAGAAAATATCCCCTATACCATGACACCACCAGCAGTCTGAACTGTTGATATGAAGCAGGACAGATCCATGCTTTCATGTTATTTACATCAAATTCTGACTCATCTTTCTAATCTTCTATTGTCCAGTTTTAGTGAGCCTGTGTGAACCATGGCCTCAGTTTCCTGTTGTTATCTGACTGGAGTGGCATACAGTGTCGTCTTCTACGGTTGAGATGCTCTTCTGCATACCTTGATTGTAAAAAGTGCATATTTGAGTTACTGTTGCCTTCCTTTCAGGTCAAAGCAGTCTGGCCATTCCCTTGTTGGCCATTCTCTGTAAACCCTGATGATTGTGTGGGAAAATCCCAGCACATCAGCAGTTTCTGATTTACCCAGACAAGCTGCCATGCCACACTCAGTGTCACTTAAATCACCTTGCTTCGAAACAGTGATTTTTTTTTTTTTTTTTTTTAACGATTTCTTACAGTTTTTTTTTGTTTACATCTTTGCCTATGCAGCAGTTAAACCGAGTAATGAAGACAGTAACAAACAGAAAAAGAGGAAATTCTGATTATGACTCAGGATTGGCCACATTTGAGGGTTAACTTTCTCTAAATAAATCCAGTTTATGAGGAAGAAGAGCAGCAGATACACTTGCTTGCTGTTGATCATTAATTACCTTCGACTGAAGAGGCTTCGCATGTCAAGCAAGCAAGCAAGCAATTTATTTATATAGCACTTTCAGATCAGCCCCCAGCTGAACACAAAGTGCTGTACACTTGACATGCCAAAGTGATACATTGAACATGTTAAAAAATAATAATATAAAAATAAATAAAATATATATATAAAAATGATTATTAAAATGACATTAAAATAAATAAAATTAGCACAAATAGCAAAGACAATAATAAAATAGTATAAAAAATGATGATGAGAATTACATTTAAAACAATAAAATCAGCACATTAGATCAAAACAATAAAATCAATAAAATCGGGTCAGACTGTGTCATATGCCAAGGAGTAAAAATCAAGTTAAATAAATTTAGT